>VDFB02098092.1:80498-105455 GCA_007258455.2 Sequoia sempervirens | reverse complement strand
TGATCGTAGCTTGTCTTGAGGCACCATTGTCCTTTCCGGTTGTCCTCGCTTCAGCCATCTGCAACATAACAAACGTTCATCAGCAATTAAATTTAATAAAATAAGGCATGATAGGGGCTGCAGTCGAATCCTAGAAGCTGCAATAATTCTTGTGTTTGCCAACCTCAGCTTCTTCTCTGAATAAATTCAAATTCCAACACTTAGAACAGATTTCTAAGTGAACTCTGATGATTTTACTTCTCAATCAGCAAATTGAATGACTTTGTATCAGCAATCAACAATCTTAATTTCTACGTCTTTCACTTCAAACCAGCAATCGGCACACTAGCAAGTTCGTACTTTTAAAGTTCTCAGTGTTTCAACCAATACAAGGCGTCCTTTCAAATCTACTCCAGCAACTTCAACTAAGCAAATCAGATTTCAAACTTCAATGCCAGCAAGGCCGTACTTTTCAATCTTTCAGCAATGGCGTACCTTTTTAAGCTTCTTCTCAAAATACTTCTTCAATCAGCAATGGCGCACCACCCTCAAGCCTCTAGCAACCTCAGCAAGGACGTCCCTCAAATGGCAACTCTCAAGCCCCAAGACGTCTTCTTCAACAAGTTCAACCTCTCAGTAAAATTCGAACTCCCTCAAACCTCAGCAACTTACTTCAATGCTTCAATCTCAGAGCAAGTGCGCTTTCTCCAGCTGTGAAAATGAGTGAAAAGCCTCTCCATTTTATAGCTAAAATTCAAATTCTAGAAGACGTTAATTTTAGCCAGTGCCATTAAACTCCACTACTCCACTTCAAGAATTTGAAATTTCCCTCTCTACTTCTTCTGACACTTGTCTCCAGTCGTCGGGAATATTATTCTTCTAGAAACTTGACTTTGACTGGCGTTTTGAATTCCTCTTCGAAAAAATTTAATTTAACTTCATCATATTTTACTCACCAGCTGGAGCTCCGTCACTTGAATTCGAATCATCAGCTCTGGAAAATTCATCTTCGAAGAATTTAATCAAAATCATCTAGGCAATTCCCTTTAGATTCATCGTTCGAAGAAAATTCACTCTGGAAACTCATTTTATTTAAATTTGCCTTAGAAAATTTAAAATTCTCCCTTAGGAAAATCCACAATTCGAGCACTGATTAAATTCTTCACTGAAAAAGTGTCGGCGAAGCTCAGAAGACTTGGAAATCCATTCATCATCGCAAATGTTCAGTACCCAGAAGCAAATTTTCTTCAGAACGCCTCGAATCCATGGGTACCCAACGAACGGGTTCATTTAAATTTTCGAATTTTGAACCTTAGAAAAATATTATTTCCATCATTTTAAACTCGTTCTTCGCCTGTGATCACTTTGTGTAGCTCTGACCTCTCGAAAAAATTTGAAGAACTTGAATTATAATTGTTTCTGACTCCATCACTGAGAAGAGTTGCTCGTGCTCCGGAAAATTCATCAACTTGGAGCTCTAGGCGTATTTTCTAAGAAGAAAATAATTTTCCTTAGAAAATATTTTAAAATCTTCTTGCACTTTTGAAATCTTGCCTTAGAAAAATTTGTTGATCGCCAGTGGAGAGGAACTTTCACTTAGAAAATTTTTTATTTGTTCCGGCATGCCTTGTACATTTTATTCTCACTTCATCCCATATCACTTCACACTTGGAAAATAAAAAAAATTCATTTAAAAGCCCAACGCCTTAGATAATTTTTTAACACTTAGAAAATATTTTGTTTCTTCCCCTGAGGCGCCTAGCATACTTCAAAACATTTCAACGCCTATAAGATTTTTAAAATCACCATATAACTCCCTTACTCTAGGCGCACACTTTACATAGCATTTTATTCTCCACACTTCCAAATATTTTCCAACGCCTAGCATTTCATCCTCAACGCCTAGCAAGATTTCACTAAGGCCCACCACCTTGGGCGCATTCTAAGTGTGGAGGAGGATAACGTCCACCTTTTACCTTGAGTTTACCACGCCTAGGTAACATTTTCACCTTGTTTACCATTCGCATTTACCACTTACACTTCAAACATGGGCGCATTTCCTTGAGAGAGAAGGATGGGCGCATTTCAATGAGGGAGAAGGATGAAACTAGCTTCCACGCCTTGTGACCCTCCAACTTCCAACTTTTGTCTTGACTTGCATGAACTTGGGCGCATTTTAGCCATGAAGGAGGACGGAAAATGTTGACCACGCTTTGACTCCTTGTAAGTTGGGCGCATTCTGATGAGAGAGAAGGATGGGCGCATTTCAATGAGAGAGAAGGATGGGCGCATTTCAATGAGGGAGAAGGATTTTTCATACTTAGAATTTTTTTCTTCAACTTTTCCCTCTTCCTCCTTGGGCGCATTTGGACCCCTGAGCAGGACAAAAACTTTTGACTTTTGTTGACCTTCTTATCTTGGGCGCATTTTGCCCTGTGTGGTGGATGAACTTGCATCTTGAAATTTTTATGCCTCTTCATCAATCTGGGCGCATTTTGGTATGCCTGCTGGACGAGACTCCAGACTTAGACAAATTTTTCATCATCCTCGCCAGCCTACGTGCCCTGCTATTTATAGTAAGTCCTTTGAATTTGGACTTCTGGAGCTCGGAATGGCCTGAAATTTTAAACACAGCTTCTTCATAACCTTTTCAACCTGTCGACACTGCAACTTTTAGTCACCCTACTATTTATAGCCTGTTTCTGAGGGTGGCTTACTAAAAATAGTAAGCTCTTGATTCTGATAGCTCCCAAGCTCCGATCGAGTTGAAATTCGGATGAGGCGATCCTCACCACGTGACCTTGCTGCCGACACTGATGCATGCAACTGATTTACTATTTTTAGCCAGTTTCCAATTTGACTTACTAAAAATAGTAAGTGCTCCGTTTGACCTGAAATTTCACTTGCATGAACTGACTGAAGAAGCGATGTGATGGTTTATCGGTTTGAAGATTTTGACTTTTGATGCCTATTTTGCAGGCTCCGAAGCGGAAACCCTAATTTCGCGTTGCATGTATCAAAGATCTCGTTTGTCTTGGATTTACGTGGCATTCGCGTCATTTCGTGAATCTGAACTCTTTGGAAGGCAGTGGACACACACTGCTAAAATGGCAGTTCTTCGCGAGTGAGATCCTTGTTTGCATGTCACACCATCGCGAAGCTCACCGAAAAACCATCGGGAGATCGACATGCAAAAGAAACTTCCAGACATGCAAACCCTAAAATAGCCGCCAGACGGTTGAATCTGATCATCGACTTGCATGTTATATAATACTTGCTTGAGTCTCGAAAAACCCGGAAGGAATATCGGACATCTGAAAATCTGCGCATCGGACCACGAAATCGCCACAGGCCGGTTGCTAAAATAGTAAGTTGTCAGTTTTGCTCAAATTTGGCATGCAAGCAGTCTGATGTACTCTGAATGCAGTGTGATGATCGGAATCTCAAAATAGCTGACAAATTGCCCAGGATTGCAGACTTACTAAAAATAGTAAGTATCTCGGAATCTGATGAAATTTGGCTGGAAGCCTGCTGGATGTCTACTGACAACATTGCTAAGTTCAATTTTCAATTTACTGGCTTTACTTGACCTCGAATTGACCAAAAATGATGAAACCCTAATTTTAAACTTGGCCAATATTTTCACGTTTAAGCTCAATGACGGACACAACCCCGGAAAGACGGACACCAGAAAAGAGACAGAGAGAGAGAGAGAGAGAAAAACCCAAGCCAAAAGACCGGAACGGAGCAAAATAAGGGGGTCCCCATCTTGAATGGGGCGATGTGTGAAAAGGTCACAACACTACTCCTATTGATTTTGACAGTGATGATGATCTTCAAAATGCAAGGTATGATGCATGTGTCTTTCATTTTTCTTCCAATGATGAACCAATTGATCATGATCATAATGTGAATGAAGACAAGCAGCCATTTGATTGTAATGATGCATTGTATGATGAGTATGACAATGAGCAAGTTGATGCAAACTCAGAAATCTGTTTTGATGAGTTTGAGGCAGCAGATGACCATGAGGATTGCATATCTAATGAGCCAAGTTTTGAAGATTTTAATGCAGATTTTGGCAAGTCTTTGTTTGCTGACTTGATTGAGCCTAGTCATGAGTCTTTTCATGTGAATGTGGAAGCTAATTTCAATGAGAAATCAAATTGTCTTTCTAAACCAGAATTGCTTATTGTTGAGCAAGCTTGGGACAATGAAGAGGTTGGCATGTTGTGTTTAGAGGATGACAATATGACTACAGATGAGGACAAGTCAGAAATCTCTGATGACTCTCAATACCAACATGATGAAGAACAGTTGCAGAGTGTGCCAATGCATGAGTGTATCTCTTTGCAAACACTTGGAGAAAGTTTGAATGATGAGCAAGATCTTCTAGTAAGTTCTTGTGATAGTCTCACCTTGGACATGCAAACGAGTGATCATATTGAGCTTAACAGTTCCAGCCATCTAGCAAATTGTGAGTGCTATTTTTGTCAATTGGAAGAAGTTTTCATAGAATGTGGCAATGTGCAAGATACTAAAGAATGTTATTTTCAGCTTGAGAATGTTTTGTATGATGAATATGATCAGTTGTTGCCACATGATAATCAACATTTTGAGAGTATGTCTGACTTTCAAATGCATAGTGATGATGAACATGTTGATAATGTTGTGTATGATGGCCTATTCAAAGATGCCAGCATGTTTAATCAAGCGGATGACTGTGGTCAGGCTATCCTTTCATATGGTCTTGATCACTATTTTTAGATGTTGCCACTTGATACTAAATCGGAGAATGAAGAGAGTGGAAATGATGTGGCCTATTTGATTTGGTTGCCATGTGATGACAAAGTTGAACAGAGGGCAAGTTTTCACTTGCACAAAGGCAGCCTGATACTTCTGTTTGCACAAACGCAGTCACCCATATTGTTGTGGTTTGACAAAGGCCAACATGAGTTAAGGGAGATCAGTTCTTTTTACAGAGTTGTGTTTGACAGAGGTAAATGTTGACTCCCCTTTTTCATTTGGTGGCCTAGGGTCACTAGATGAAGTTGAAAAAGAAGAATGAATAAAGAAGCAATTTGAAGACACCTGATGGACTCAGTTTTTGGTCTACCCCCCAGAGATATGGAATCTTGCTATGCCCACAGGGGGCATACATCCCCAGTCGGAGCCACTGTTGGCACTCTCAAATTTGAAGTGCCCATTTCAAAAAATTTGCCTTTGCACTCTCAAAAGTGCACCTAAGAAATCTACCTAAATGACCTACTTTGGAGGGTCATAATTTGATGCCTGTTGATTTTCGTGCAAAACCCATTTCTAAACCCACTCATGTGTCCTATGTGAGTATGCATGTCAATTTTCAGCTTCCCACAATGAGTTTTGACTGAGTCTCGAAAAGCGAAGCTGGAGGGTTTTGTCACTTTTCTGCTGTTTGCAAACGTTCAGTTCTGCAAAGTAGCCTCCCATTTGACCTTGCATTTTGCAACCAAATGATTGTCATGCCAAAATGATTGTTACTCTCAGTTCTCCATGCCTAAATGAACTCCCATGTCAGTTTTCAGAGCCTCATGACCTAATTTGCTATTTTTATCAGATCAAAACCATATGCAATTTATTCAGTTTTGCATCTGCATTCTTGACAGCCTTTCAGAGAGGTCAACTTTGACATTCAATAACATTCGATGAGAGATGATTCAAGGAAATCCTTCTTGTACACGTGCTCATTACACCTAAATGATTTAATGTGTTCAATGGCAGCTTGCCAGGAGTTGATTTGGTATTTTTGCAAAGAGGTGATTGGATGAGTTTTAATTGGTTCAGAACAGCTGATTGTTGCAGAAAGTTCAATTGAGCAACTTTGACAGCGAATAACTTTCACCCCGTGATACCTTTTGCCAAACCGTCTTTTGCACTCCATTCTCGGGTATGATGTCTATATGCCTGCAAGTTTTTATGTCGTCGTTTGACCAGTTTTCAAAGGCGATTCTAAAGCTTACTTGGCTAGTTATGCTCAATGTTCAAATGGGCTAGAAAGCAGATTCTAATTGCAACCCAATTCGTTTTTCAACTTCAGAAGCACTCAAAGGCCATGTCTGATCAATTTGAGCCTAAAAGTTGTTTGAAAACGAAAAAATTTTAAGCCAGGCCCACATGGGGACCCAACATGCTTTGCACTGTTGTGAAATTTGAAGTGTTGCATTGGCAATCATTTTAAATAAATTGCTTTCAATAGGTCATATATGGAGGAATGCAAGATCATATGTACCCTTAATCGCTTGAAGGAAAATATGCCTATTGCCACATTGCATGATTGAGGGTTGAACATTATCTCTTTGGGGAGTGCTCTGATTGGCAAGTATGGTAAATGCATAAACATTGATGGTGCTCACAAGGCCTTTGAGGGACTTTATGAAAGGAGTGTTTTATCATGGAATGCCACGAGCAAGGCATGTTCAAAGTGGATTTATTAAAATCAAACAACAAAGGGCAATGTAATATGCATCAAAGAATGTATTTGATGAAAAGTCTTTTGAAACTCTCATACAAATGCAATCTAAAGTTGAAAAAGAAAGGCCATTGAGCTTTCTAAAGGAAATAAAATGAATCAAAATCATTAGAGGATGACTTCAGAGATCAATACAACACATCTGCAAGATATATACAAAATGGATTTGTTGAAATCTTTAGAAACCTTCAAACAAGTGTGATCTCTTGGAACCCCATTATAGCAGCACGCAGAATGTATGTGTTGAAAATGCTTACTACAGCAAGGGACACCTATCAAAGCACAGTGGATAGAAAGATCTTGTTTGGCCGCCATACTCCATGCTGCAAATAGAGCATCCAAAGTGCTCTGTGTAGAAGCTTAAAAAGGCACGAATCATGCTAAACTATGGCATAGGAAGAAAAGTGCTTGAGAATAAGAAAACATGGTAGCTAGCTAGAGGGGCTCCAACCCTGTTCCTATGGGGGTTCGAACCATTTGAGGGAGGCAAAGTAAGGACACGCCATATACACAATGAAAAGGAGGGATTCCGTAAAAATGTTAGAGCAAAGGGGTGCCATCGAGCCTTCTAAAGATGTCCATTTAACATTGTGGATGATATTTTTACAGAGGGTGCCGCCATGGACAGGAAAATGAGCAGAACAGGTTGAACGACAAAGAGCAAAGATTAGGGCAAATGTGGAGAGAGAAAAGAAGCAGGAAGATCTACGGTGGGGAATAGAGATGTAAATGCAGCTTCATCCAAGCTGTTCCCTGCTGGCTCACCAAAAAGAGTTGCACGTTCTTTAAAACCCGCAAGACAACAGAATCGTGACACGTGGCAAGTGTGGGTCCCGGGAAAAAGTGAAAGACATGGGTGCATTTTAATTTGCTCAATGCAAATATTAAGGGAGGCTTGTTTTAAAAGCAAAACATTTTAAAAATTAAAATGTTGCCCGTGGTGGGCCTCGGAGAAAGTGAATTCATGGGATGAAAATGTTAAAAAGGTTTGCATTTGTTTGTCAAATGTTAAAGGAGCCCGATAAAATAATGACAAAACATGCAAGTTTTAATGTTATAAAATGAGCCCAGTGAAATGTTTCACTGTATGGTGAAATTATAAAAGTAAAGTGTAGTAAGGAGCTGCGTGAAAATTATGTGTTGGGCTCATTGAAGTGAAAATATGGGTAATATGTCTTGCCCGTAAAAATGGTGAAAATCAAATATTTCAAATGGGTTGCAAAATAAGTGCACGGGGGATGATTTTATGATGGAAATTAAATATTCACCGTGTAAGCAAATATTATTATTTGCTGGGAGGTGAAGTATATAGCAATGCAAATGAGGAATAAACAGGATTTTCACGGGCAAGGTATTTTTACATAGCTGGGTAAATAGTGCAGATTTCTCACGGTCAGGTGGTTTTTTCTGTTGCTTGAGGTAAAGAAAAATTGGAGGCAAAGTTTGTTGTTGAAGGGAGATGAGAGAAGCTTTGCAAATTGTTGATGAACGGGAAAGGAGCTACCATGTGTCTTCAACGGATCAGTTTTAGGGCTGTTTCTGTTTTCTATTTCTTCTCTTCTCTTCTCATTTGTAAAGGATTTAGGGTTCCAATTTATGAAAGCTCTGCAAGGCAGGAACAAGCTCTGGGTAGATTATAAAGCTAGGATGATATGACTAAGTCATTAATCTAAAAGTGTCTGTGTTTTGAATTGTGCTTTCATGTTTATTTTAGCTGATAATTGTCTCCACAGCTGAACTGTAATACTCTTTTGGATTCAATAATTAATTTGTTTGAGTCTTTTCATGCACATTTGCTGCATTTGAGTTATATTTGTTGTTTCCTTCCGTTCTGTGAATGATGTAATTGCTTTAATGAAGCACAAGTTGCATTTATTATTGCCTATTGTTCAGGGGATAGTGTAATTGCTTCAACAAATGTGACAGGAGTGTTATGTTTCAGGTGGATTTGAAAGCAGAATTACCAGATAAAGCTTCAGTGATCTTGTTGTCATAATGTGATAACAATTGCAAAGATCTTCAAAGCATGCTTAACACTATAGGATGAAGGGCAAGTTATATGACTCCATAGCCCATTTTTGGCACTGGTCCATTATCATGCTTCTGCTGTTTTCAGTTTGGTCCCAATTCTTTAAATCATAAATCATTTCAATTTTGTATTTTGAGTTATGTGTTTTCCTTGTTCTCCATGTTGGTTGATGAAATTCATTTAATGTCTTAGCCAATACTGAGTGATATTTTATGTTTCTCAGAATAATTTTGTGAGAGCATTATTTGTTAAGCAATATCCTATTAATTGTGTGTTTGGATCTTTAGGTGTTGCTAAACGGTCACCCCCCTAGGTCCTACAGAGCTTGAAGTGTAGGGGAAATGTGTTCTAATTCCATTTCCTGTCAGTTGGCCAAATCCCCCATTGAATCCGATCATTAGAAAGTGGCTAGTCTATAGGATTCATTGGTCTTGTTCGATTTGGAGCACCAACACAATCAATTCTGCAGAGATTGTATCATAAGCTTTTACCTTGTGTTGTACCCAAACCAAATTTTTTGCTTCATTAAGGCATTTTGCATTAAAAAGTCTAAATCTTGCTAAAATGTTGTAGAACACAGTTTTGGGCAATATCAAGCATGGAGTTTTTGTCAATAGTTTGTCAGTCAAAGTCAGTTATATTGATCAGAACTTGAAGCAGAGGCTCATAATGGAGTTTTTCACGATGGAGGAACATCTCACGACGACATTTCAAGTTGCATACGATCATTTCAGTGATCAAAACGGAGTTTTTAATGGTCAATTTATGAAGATTTTTCAAAGGGAAAGTCAGAAAGTGCAAGTATAGCCCAGGGGCGCCCAACTTGTAGGAGGTCAAGATCTTGTTTAAAATGCTCAAGCATCCAGTCAATCTCTTCAGAATTAGCCTGGCTACCCGTCGAGCTATTCAACGAAGCATTCCGAGACTTACAGCTCCGGCAATCAGCAACAGAAGTTGAAATCCTTAAATTTCAAGATACGAGAAGCTTGTCCTTTTCAGGAAAAAGCGCGCCTCTAGCCTGAGGGCGCCCATCTTAAGGAGGGGGTAAATCTCGACAGTTTCGATGGCGAATACAGTCAATTGGTTCACGATTAGCCTGCTCGTCCAACGAGATATCAAGCAGAGTCATCCGAGTTTCAGAACTCCGGTGGCAGTCATCCAAAGATCAGCTTAAAATGGAGTTTTCACGTTTCTGAGCTTCTCCGTTTATTCCCAGTGCAAGTACAGGCCAGGGGCGCTGGCTTAAAGGACCTTTCAAATGGCAAAATTTGCAAACAGAGTCTTCACGACATCAGTAATACTCTAGCCTAGCTCCGCGATACACCATTCTACTTGTCGATCCGACGTTCCAAGTGATCGTGGCAGAGATTCTACCAAGCACGTAATTTTACGGGCGAACCAACAAATGGTTTTCAGTGTATTTTCACAGTCCAGAGGCGCCTAGCCTTTAGGCCTGTCAAATGAGCCCATTCGCGTTCGAAGTCTTCACGACTATTGAGCGTAATCATTTTATCTATTCAACGAGCCTAGCCGTCAGCCTTCGGGATTTGGCAGTCGCTCGTACGTGCGAAGTCTTTAGTGCAATACAGCAAAGTGAGGATATCCGGAAAATGGCCAAGTCTGGAACCCGTAAAAGCAATTTAATCAGGGGCGCCTAATTTTTCAAGGGGTTAAACGATGGATTTTGCAGTAGTGTCTCCTAGCAGACATTTCTTCCTTGTTCAGTAGGCTTTCCAATGAATTCTCCAGATCAGTCTCAGCATCTCCCGATCACTCAGGATTCAGTGTCGAAGATGGCCAGTTGTAACTTTGTCGTCAGCTATAAAATAGGAAGTTAATAAAAAGTGCAGTATCTTGAGCAAATGAACGCCTATAAGCTCGAATGATGACTTTTCGGAATCGGTGAAGTCCAACGGTGAAGCCTAAAGCTTCATTCAATTGTCAACTAGAGTTTCAAATATTTTGCATATTTTAGCATTGAGTGGCAATTTTCTATTTTTGGCGCCTTTGCTATTGCATAATAAATATTTTATTATTATTTATTTTTGAACTTCCAGTCAGTGGCAGTTCAACTAAAAGGGGGCCAATCAGAGATCTTCTATTTTCAGTTGAGGTTTTAAATCCTTGCAGTTGTCAGATTGATGCGAATTTCATCTTCTTTAAGCATGGCGCCATCTTCATTTATTATTCACAAAGCTAAAGAGAAATTCGTTTTTCTTAAGAGAAATTCATATTTTTGAAGCAAAATTCGTTTTTCTTCAAAGCAAAGGCGTATTTTTGAGCAAAATTCGTTTTTCTTCATTCACAAGGCTTATTTTTCAAGCAAAATTCATATTTCTTCAAGGCAAAGGCGTATCTTCAAGGCAAATTCGTTTTTCCAAGCAAAGGCGAATTTTAGCAAACCAAAGGAAAATTCATCAACAATCATTGGCGAAGACATCAAAACATTTTCTCTGCAGGTACAAGTCAGAATTATCAGCAGACTTCAGACAAGATGGCGATTTTAGCAGAAGCAGAGCACTAAAAACTTCTTTCTTCTATCTTAAATTCTTCTATTTCTCGTCTTAAATTCTTTCGCATGTTTGAAGAATTGGCGACTTTTGGCAAAACAAATCATCTGGGTTGATTCAGAATAGCTTCCTCAAGAAAACCCATGTGCCAGAATTTTTCAGGAAAATTTACTCCAGAGCATCAGTTCTCGAGTTTCTAATTTTATCAATTGAAAATTCCTTGCATGGTCGAGTAGAAGTCAAATTTTCGCAAATCTGACATTCTGGGTTGTCTTAGAATCTTCTTCTGGACAAAACCCATATCTCAGATTTTCGCCAAAAATAACTCTTCGAAAGGCTATTTTTAGCCTCAGCAGGCTATTTTTAGTTTTCCAGAAAAGTTGTCAAAATATAGCCGTGTTCACAGTCAACAGGCGAGTTTTTCAGAGTACAGTACACACAGTCTGAATTCAAAGACCAAATCAGTCTTAATTCATGATTTCGTTAGAAAAGTTGAGACCGATTTGTATCAAGCTGCAGAAGAGATATTGGCTATCACTTCAGTTATGGAGCCGCCAAAGCTATAAGTCAGTGAAATGCTAGTTTGAGTGTGCGAAGATTGCCAAGATTGCTCAAGTTGCTGCTATTCAGATGTTGACGCAGTTAACAATCTCGTTGAGGGATTGATTGCTCGAGATCACACATAGTAGACTTTAGTTCCTACCTCTCAGGATAGACATTACACACAGGAGTTAAACTTGGCGTTACCCTTTCAAGTTAACTCGATGTTGTCATCACATGCATATCTATTCTGAAATTTGCCTTATTTACTTGGAGTTTCATTTAGGGTTTTACGTTAACTGATGATAGTCTTTCAATTAACTTGCTTTCAATAAGGACGTGCATGCTCGCACAATTGTCCATTTTTAGATTAGATGTTTCGGTTAACTGATCGTAGTTTTCCAGTTGACTGTATAGTTTACTTCATTAGGGCTTGGCAGCAAATCTTGCATGCATTGCAAGAACTGTAGATGACTCAAGGTGATTTTAGGGTTCCCTACACCTTGATGTATATAAATAAGAGCTTTTTCTCATTTGTAAATAACTTTTGCTTGAGAGAGAAATATATGCTGTGCCTACCTTGCCCTCAATATTGCTCTTTTGGTATTTGTTCATGTGTCTTCGTTATTATGATTAAGTGTTATGCCACATAGGGTTTCATGAGATTGTAATGGTGGATTCTTTATGTCTTGTGAATCTTTTATCATTATGATTAAGCGTTATGCCACATAGGGTTTCGTGAGATTGTGATGATAAAATCGTTTTGTGAAGTCTTTACTACTTTCAATCAAGTGTTATGCCACATAGGGTTCCATAAGATTGGCATGGTAAATTCCTCCCATAGTTAGATCTGTTTTGAACATCTTTATCATTGAAATCAATTGTTATGCCACATAGGGTTCCAAGAGATTGAGGTGATAAGGTTGTTTTGTGTTAATTTACCATTGTGATCGATCGTTATGCCACATAGGGTTTTGAGAAGTTGCAGCGATAAATCTGTTTTGTGAATCTTTATCAATATAATCGAAGGTTATGCCACATAGGGTTTCGTGAGATTATAAAGATAAAGGCTGTTTTGTGAAGGCTTTGCTGTTTCGATCGAGTGTTATGCCACACAGGGTTCCATAAGATCGCCTTAGTGAATTCTTAAATCTGTTGTGCCCAATAAGCTTGTTTAGATTGAGATGATAGTTGTGCCACCTTTGCCTTCAAGTAGAGAGTCTTAAACTCGCTTTATCAGTCCGATAGTCAATCCCCGCCCATTTCCTCACGCTCGCTTTCTTTGAGGAAACCGATAGATTTAAAGTAGTTAGCTTTAGTTGTAGTTAATGACCACAAAACCGTAAAATCCTTAGTCGCAACGCTTCTTGGTTTTCTTTAACCTTGTGCCTCTTGGTGAACAAAAAGATAGGACTTAGATTACTTTTCTTTTCCATGCATTCCAGCACAACGAGGGAGCTTCCCCTCCTAATTTGAAGAGCACTCATTGCGTAGTGTACATAGCTGTCTGTACAAACCTGCACTCCAGAGGTGTTAGATTTTACGCCAACACCTTGTAGACAAGTTGTTCTTTCCAAGTGAAAAGCTTATGCTTGTTCTCCTTTGCAGTGACTAAATTATACGCCATTCTCAAGTCTAAGATGGTGGTCTCATCTCGAGGCTTGCTCCCTGCTATGCTCTGTTCCAATTCCTAGATCTCAACACGAAGGTCGTGGGCATTGTACCTAAGTTGGTACAACTCTACAAGTATAAACCAACCCCTAGTGACGAACTCTTCCACTTGATCTCTCAAGTGCTTTCCAGATAGAATTAGCTGACTTAGTTGATTTTGCTCAGCAGGTAGCTCCAGCATTTGCAGAAGCAAGGTGGTGACGTTGGAAGTATCGTGCATCAAGTTGGAGATATACTGCCGCAGTTATTGGTTTTCAGCCTTAAGGGCTACTTTGTCTTCGCCATCCTTCACCACTCTTTCCTTTATGCTCATTGACACAACCTCAAAGAGATCTACCTCAACCTGGCGTGTGCTCTTACTAAGGTTGACTTTCAACAAAGTGAAGTCGTCAACCTCTACTTCATTTGCACTTTTATCCTCAGGTGGTGCGGCAGTCTCAATGGCAATCTCGTTGTCAACGTTCTTTTCCACACGGACCTGCTTTTTGAGCTTTTTCTCTTACGTGTCTTGGTAGACATGATCAAATTCTACAAAGTCCAATTGGTAGGACGACTTCCTCCTCTTCCTACCTAGGAGATTCACACGCCAAGAAGAATCTCGACCAATCTCGCAGGAAGGATTGGTGTTAGTCCCATGAACTCCTGACAAGTCAGATTGAGTTGTGATGTCACGTGGTGGCGAGTCTGGCTCCAAGTCGATGTGAATTGGAGACTGTTGCGGTGGTGGTGGAATCGGAGGTTATGCTTCCATCTCTAGCACTGTCTCAATTGTATTTGTTTCCATTTCTGGTGTTGTCTCAGCTATATTTGTGGTCGTCTCCACATGTTGCTTTTGCTGATTTATATCAGCAACTTGCATCTTCCCCTTTGAATGCTCTGTCATTCGTCTACCGTTGAAACCTTTTGGAGGGTTACTCCATGTCTTTTGTTTGGGTTTTGATCTTGACGTGGAAGGTAGCGTAGTAGTAATCGGTGGCAACTCTGTGTTTGGAATGACTACCTTTCATGTCTTCTTGTTGTACAAGTAATTTTGTTGTTTCTGACGACTCTGCTTATTCTTTCCTCAACGGATATGCTTTCCTTGGGTGTGAAAGAGAATTCTTCCAGTGTTTCACATCAAAGGGTTGGCCGAAAGTGCCAACAATGGAGATGCTAGATGACATGAAGGTTGCTTGGTAGCCAAGCCGACCGACAACAGCAAAAAGGCATGGCAAGGTTCTGACAGTGCTCCATGGTATAAAGCGATGCTACCCAGATGCCTATTTACGGTTGTGCCAACAGACACTCCTCATAGACGTGACTGAAGGTGAACAAGACAAGGCTCTAACATAGGCAGCCCAAAGTTGTACAGAGCTCGCAGAGCAAATCCACAAGTCACAAGAGCAGCTGGCTCAAGTGATGGCAAAGCAGGCACAGGTGTTAGCAGCAAAGGAGGAAGTGTTGAGTGAGAAGGACAAGCAATTGGCTAAGAGGGATACACAGCTAGAGGAGGCACGACAACTAGCAAGGGAGAGGGAAATGCAATTGATTGAAAAGGACAAGGACTTGGCGGGTACGAAAGAGGAATTGGCAGCTACACAAGCCAAACTCATCGAGGCAGATGGTGAAGTTAGCACGAGAGTGGCGAAAGGCGGCCACACAGAAGCTCCAACGTCTTCAACAACAGTCGACTACGACTCCATCTTCGTCTGTACATCCAGGGATGCACTCTCACCCTCCCTCTTCTTAATTCCCTTTTTATACCCCAGTTTTTAATTTTTAGTCACCTGAAAGACGACTACTTTATGGGGGAGATGATGTAGCCAACCGAAAGTGTACTTAGTCGCTCGTGAGTAATAAATAAAACTTAGTTTAATATTTTATGTATTTGTCATGTCATGTTGTATTAGTTAGTGGTTCAGGAATTAGTTCCCGATGGAATAATTAATGTTATGAAGGGACGCAACGATTGGTCCTTCAACCACAATCGGTGCACTATTTGTATTTGGAGTCTTGTAATCAATTGATTCTATTACTATGATTGTTCATATTATACTTGTACTGGCACATGTTTCATCAATACAGACACGTGTGATGATTTTATGTATTATATTCTAGTACGGTATTATGTTCTATAAGTTACTCTCATTTACTCCTTGCATATGTTGGAATTCATTCTATAAGTAAACACTGTTCTTATAATTTTTATATATATACCCATATCCAAGGAAAAAACAATTGTCATACCGCCATATTAAGTTCTGGCATAGTTGAAAATCTCGGCAAGCCCGGAAAATACAGTACAGACAAAACTCAGCAACTTAAAAAATTGGTTAAACTTCATTAAAAACGCTTTATTTTTTTGCAAAATTCAATGATAACATGCATCTAATGAGTCAATCAAATGAATACAAGGAAAAAACAAGCTGAGTCTAGTTATATTTGATTGATTTGAAAGAAAATTAGATACAAAATCGCATCATGTGGAATGCTCAATATGCCGATACTGATAGTCTAAAACAAAATGAAAATAGCAAATTGTTTTTGTAAAATTGAAGTAAATAATGGAGAGTAACTAGAAAATCAAATGAATTCAATGGGAGTTTGAGGGCAATGCCCCCAATGGGGTCAAGGGGCAGCGCCCCTTGCAAGGTTCTAAGGGCAGCGCCCCCAGCGAGGTCAAGGGGGCAGTGCCCCCAGTGGGGTCAAGGGACAACGCCCCTTGCAGGCGTCTAGGGGCAGCACCCCCAGCAGGGTCGAGGGGCAACGCCCCTTGCACGTTCCCAGGCGAGGTGGAGGAGTGGAGCCCCCACCACCAAGCCCAAATTAAGACCTCTAAAACCACACAAACCTTCATGGTGGACGTCATTTTGCATTAACAATGAAACCCAAATTAAAACTATCAAAGCCACACAAACCTTCATGGAACACATCATTTTAGTGTTTTTTCTTAAGCAGAGCACACAAATGAATGAAAAAAATAACTCAAAATACTTTTTAGCCGGCTGCTTGGGCGTTTTCCAGATCATGCGGGTTTTTTGCAAAAACTCGCCGTACTTTTTGCAAAAACTCACCAAAAGTATGGCAAGTTTTTTGCAAAAGTATTGCGAGTTTTTCTAGCATACAAATGCACCAAAAACTCGGGAGTGAAAAAAACTCGCGAGTTTTTCTTCACTCGCCGAGTTTTTGGCGAGTGTTGCAACTATGGGTTCTGGTACCCATATCTGCACCGTACCCAAATTGGTAACTTAGATTAGGATTAATAACCTTGTGAGAAAACAAATGGATGCAACAAGATTTGAAATGTTGATAACTTAGATATGTTGTGCTAAAGAGATCTCTTGAACGTTCTTCTACTTTCGTCTTGTGTAAATCAATAATTGGGTTGCTTAATTGTATGCATAAAATGTGTTTCTGTGGTATGCATTACATTTCTATAACATTGAAATGATTGATGGATTTTCTTTGCTCTCTTAAAGAAAAAATTTACATGCACTTTTGGGGTTTTGATTTTAGTATTCCAATGGCATAGTAGAGGGATCATTATAGAAATAGTTCAGTCCTATCCACCTCCAATTCAAGACTATGCCTTGTTTTTCATCACAAAAAAATTAACATGATGTTACTTTTAAGTTATAAATGAGCCTCCAAAAAGTTACTACAGAATATAAAATTCTATTTCTATGATCACGAGTTAAAATATCATCAAATTCTTCCTCTGTTCTCAGCTATAATTTCCCAAGGATCATAAGTGACAGAACCCCAAATGAGTGTTCTCACAGATTATAAACATAATGCAGGGTATACTCATGGTGCAATTGAACACCTTAATGATAGATTTGCAACACTGTCATTTGTTTTCCCTCTTGTAGTCCTTGCTTTTGTCCACTGGAACTAGTTTTTAACTTTTTAACAATTCCATCATGCCTCCAATCTGAGAACTACCCAGGTTCTTAACATGATTTGGGACAGAAAAAATAGATGCTGCCAATCCATGGTATATGATACTATGTAATTTGCACTAGGTCCAACAGGTGTTGCATGATATCAACAAAATTCCCATTTTAACCTTTCTGAAAATTGCCCAACTTTGTGAGATCATTATCAGTAATAGAAATTTATTCTAGCTGTTTCCAAAATAGCTTAGTACAATCTGCATATTTTGCTTTAATGGGCTTGTATCTGATTGATGAAGAATAATACAAAACTCTTATTTACCCAGAGATATGTAGCATTCCATCGGTTACAGAATGTTGAACAGTTCAATCAAATTTTGCATCGAGCAAGGAATTCATTCAGTGTGTATAGGTTACTAGAGATCATGCATAGAGCAATTCAATAGTTAACCTTGTCATTATCTGCAGCTGTGTGCTGTAGAATCAGATAATCTGAATCATAGTTTGCAAACTCGGACTCGCCGCGGACTCGGGAGCCCAAAATATGACTCGGACTTGGGGACTCGGCACGGACTCGGGAAAAGACTCGGCAAGGACTCGGCAAAAAAAAAAACCGTAGTTTTACAAAAAAACAAGAACAAATTAATGCATTTAGAGAACATAAGAGCCTAATTTGATTATCAAACACTCATAATTCAAAGATTACACATGTCATATGATCATCAAACACTCAATAATTGAAATTTAATCATTCATAGTCATCAAATACTCATAGTTTCAATGTATAACAACATCATAAGTTTATAAATGTTTACATATAATCATGTCAAAAAGAATAAAACATTAACAACCACATGTAGTCTACATCTTCCTCTTTCCCCTCCCAATGGTAGCCAATTTTGAAGGCCTAGAACTAGAAGGTGCCCATGCTATAGTATCCAAATGAGGACTAGGAGATCGAGAAGGGGAAACATGATATTCAAATGTGTCTTCGTCGTCCTCCATGCCATCCAATCTTGTTGCTTCTTCTTCTTCTTCTGCTGTTGCTCTCTCTAATTCAGCAAGATCCTCATCAGTAAGTAAGACATCAACCTCATCATTTTGTTCATTAATAGTCCATTCACCATATGGATCAATGTCATCCAAGTCGATGGACTCGTGTGAAACACCCTCCACCTTTCTAGTTCGAAGGCGAAGGTTGTACCGAACAAAAACTAAATCATTTAAGCGCTGCTGAGTCAACCTGTTTCTCTTCTTTGTGTGAATGTTCTCAAATAAAGTCCAATTGCGTTCACACCCAGAAGCACTGCATGGCTGCGACAAAACACGTATGGCTAGCTTTTGAAGATTTGGTGTGCTAGCACCATAGTTTTCCCACCATAGATCTACAAAAACATGTTTAAAAAATATAAGTATTAAGAAATAAGAATAAAGTAAAAAATCTATATGTAAGAATCAAGTTTCTAATTTCATTTTTTACCTGGTTGTTGTTTTCCTCTTCTTTCAATTGCTTGTTGGGAGGAAAAGAGTCTCCCCTCTGCACCCTTGTAAACCTTGAATAGATAAAAGAAAAAGTAAATCAAATATAGAAAATTCATAGATAGTCAAGGCTCAACATTGCAATTTCATAAATAAGATATAACAAATCTCACCTCCAACTCATCAAGCACCTTATCTCTCAGCTCACGATCAGGCACCATCCTATCAATGCATGTGACAAGACCATCCATGACCTCCTCATCCGCCTTAAATGTTTCCGAGAAGTAGAACTTCGGATTCAAGAAGTAGGCAAAGGCATGAATCGGCTGGTGGAGTTGGTGTGTCCATCTCCGATCAATGATGCGCCATATGATTTCATATTTCCTTTTGTTGCCACCATAGTAACGTGATATGGCCTC
The DNA here is from genome assembly GCA_007258455.2 of Sequoia sempervirens. Lineage (NCBI taxonomy): Eukaryota > Viridiplantae > Streptophyta > Pinopsida > Cupressales > Cupressaceae > Sequoia > Sequoia sempervirens. The sequence goes on along the minus strand of VDFB02098092.1, from coordinate 86,445 downwards.
TTTGGCCCTATCCATGGCCTCATAGATGAAACCCATTGGCATGCCATCTCCATCCACCATATGAAGAACCCTCACCAAAGGTTTTGTCACCTAAAAAAATGAAAACAAATGTTAAATTATAACAAAATTAACACCTCAAAAAATAAAAACAGCAAATAGATTATCATGTATAATTTTTTTTTGTGTGATTGCTACTTGCCCCCATCAACTCCTCTCCATTTTTGATGAATGTCTCATAAAAAACTATGGCAACAATCCTCTCCCCTTCAGGTTTCTTGTAAAATGAGGAGTCCTTCCAAGCATCGGACACAAACATTTGTTTGAGATGACCAATGGCACCAAGAATGTTTTGCAATGTGAGGAAGTGGCTAGCGAATCGTGTCACTCCAGGTCACACAAGGTTCTTGCCATTTGTGAATTTCCTCATCAAAGAAAGCACCCAAGTATGGTTGTAGATAAATTTTGTAATATTTTTTGCATCTTCAACCACTCTTTTGACCCATGAAATCTTCCCAATGTCCTCTAGCAATAGGTCCAAGCAATGTGCAGCACATGGAGACCATACAATTGTGGGATACCTCTCCATAAGTAGTCTACCTGCAGCTACATAAGCAGCTGCGTTGTCCGTCATGATTTGGACAACATTATCAACTCCAACCTCTTGGACCACCTCATCTAATAGATTGCATAAAGTCTCAGCATTTTTGATTTCATGGGAGGCATCCATTGATTTTAGGAACACCAATCCACCATTAAAGGACACTAAAAAGTTAAGAAGAGTTCTATTTCATCCATCTGTCCACCCATCAGATAAAATGCTGCAACCTTTTCTTCTCCAAAATTTCTTTTGCTCATCAACCACAAGCCGTGTATTCTTTACGGCTTCCTCTAGCAATGGCCCACTCAAATCTCTAGATGATGGGGTCTTAAACCCCTTTCCTGCAACTGTAAGGGCGTTCACCAAACCTTCCCAATATGGGCTATTTGCAACATTGAAAGGTAGATTATTGTAGTACCAAAAGTTTGCAGCAGCCATCCTAGCTTCATGATGCTTTTCCTTATTCCAACCGGTACCTTCAAGTGAAGGTTGTGCTCCTGGAACATTACGTGGAATAAAATAATTTGGTCCTGATGAAGGACCCTGGTCAGCACTAGCAGTAGAAAAGGAACCATCAGGACTCTCACCAAAAGATGAATGTGGAGCACGAAAGCTTGGACTTGCAACACCATGGGATTGGGATCCACTCATCGCAGTTGCTAGGGCATCCTTTGTTTTTTGTCTTTCATCTTTTTTTATCTCATAGTCAGCAAGAAGGGCCTTCATCTCTCTAATAATCTCAGGAGTAGCTTTCTTGCATCCCTCCACATTTTGCCTAGGTATTCTAGCAAGGTGGTATTTTAATCTGTTTATTCCTCCTGTCATCCATTTATCACATTCAGTACATGTCACTTCACCTTTTTTATTTCCTGGAATTCCATACTTCCATGCAGGGTCTTTTCTATTTCCCCTTGGATTTGAAGATGACATTGCTGGAAGTTCAACATGGAAAACAAAAAAAAAATCAGTTAGGGTTTGCTAAAAAATCAGCAAATAAATATGATTCAAAGTTTCAAACAATTGCAAAATAAAAGAATGCAAAACCAAGCTAGAAATTGTAGGAATTAGGCTATTAAAGAAAATAGAAAAAAAATTGGCAACATTTCCCCTTATTTCTCTTGAATTTTTTTATTTTGAATGAAAGAAAATTAACAAAAAAGAAGTGTTAGATCACTTACCTGACTCTATTTTGATCCTTTTAGCTTGTTCTTTTGGCTTCAATCAGCTCCAAATCAATTTGCAGACCTGTATTGGCAACCTAGACTGTGAAAATGAAACAAAAGCGTTTTTGTGTTTTATGCTGTCCCAGCCGCGCAGGAGAGTCCTGGCTCGGGACTCGCAAGTCCGAGCTCATGACTCGTCCGAGTCCTAAGCTCGGACTCGCGAGTACTGAGCTAGGACTCTCCTGGACTCGACTCCCGAGTCCGTGGCGAGTCGACTCGGGAGGCCGAAGGACTCGCGAGTCCCTGGCGAGTCCGCCGAGTCCTCAAGAGTCTGCAAACTATGATCTGAATGCTATCAATGAAGCTAGAAAATATTCCACAATTTCCAGTTTTTACTTAGTAAGCATGTAAATAGGCTTATTAACAAATGACTTTTTCTATATAGAAACAATTACCATAAACTGGAGTAGAAGGAATAAATCAACAATTAAACTACAAAAGCTACTCTCTGTATTTTACTTTTTAGAGGCAAGAAGGGAAGGAAAAATTCTTGTTATTGAATCGTCCCTCTTAAATTTTTAAATCACAGGATCTCCTAGCATGGAAGTGAGAAAAGATGGCCTTAATTTGCTGTTCAAGCTAAACAATCTAAAATGGCACCAAACCTGTGACTGTCCTGAGGTGGAATTTTTTATATCACCTTCAGACGTTTCGACTCGTTCACCACTGTCCTTTCGTAAACCGTTTTCTCTCCTACAAGACTCCTTAGCACCCTGAAATACATGATGAGATGTGATAAGACAACAGAAAGAAAAATGAAAAAGAAAATTACTGTCTAAAAACTTTAAACCTCATCAGATTTAAGATCTAGAAACACATTTTAAGGTATGGCAATAATTGTGCTTATCAAGAGAGGCTGCTCAGCTGTCACAAACATGAAAAAATGCTTTTAGGTCAAGAAAAATTGAAGGTTATGTAATGTCCCCATTTTCGGTCACTTCAATATCATGGTTAGCTCCAGCTTTCTCAGTGAGCACCAGCTTTGTCAAAATGGAATTCAGTCGTTGGAATTGAGCTTTGGGGCTTTGTTCAGTACATTCATGCTTTCTAGAAACAATTTCGGTTTGAAGGATGCATTCCAAACAACTTGGAGGGAAATGTCATGTTTGGGAAGATCCTATTTTTAGTAAGTCAAGTTTTGGGTGAGTTCTGTTGGCGTAACAACTAACACCTCTAGAGTAAAAGTTGTTATGAACAGCCTATGCACACTACGCAATGAGTGCTCTTCAAATTAGGAGGGGAAGCTCCCTCGTTGTGCTTTGACAAAAATACTTACAAAGGGAAATAAGCTAAACTATGTCCTGTCTTTTTGTTTCAGCTATAGAGGCACAAGACTTTCTTGAAAGAACTTATACGTTGCAGCTGAGTTTTTCTGGTTTTGCAGATCCACTAACTACAACTAAATTAATCTATCCAATCTCCTCAAGAAAACAGAGCATGAGGAAACGGAGCAAGGTTTGACTATCTGACGATAAACGAGTTTAGATTCTCTACTTGAGGGCAAGGTGGCGCAACTATCATCTCAATCTAAACAAGCTTATTGGGCACAAACAGATTTAAGAATTTACCATGACAATCTTATGAAACCCTATGTGGCATAACACTCGATCAAAATAGTAAAGACTTCACAAACAGCTTTATCACCACAATCTCACGAAACCCTATGTGGCATAACCCTTGATTATAATGATAAAGATTCACAAAACAGATTTATCACCGTAATTTCTCGAAACCCTGTGTGGCATAACGATTGATCACAATGGTAAATATACATAAAACAGATTTATCATCTCAATCTCTTGAAACCCTATGTGGCATAACAATTGACCTCAATGGTAAATATGCACAAAACAGAAAGAATTCACCATTACAATCTCTTGAAACCCTATGTGGCATAACAATTAATCGTAATAGCGAAGACACATGAACAAATACCAAAAGAACAATATTGAGGGCAAGGTAGGCGCAACATATATTTCTCTCTCAAGCAAAAGTTATTTACAAATGAGCAAAGCTCTTATTTATATACATCAAGGTGTAGGGAACCCTAAAATCACCTTGAGTCATCTACAGTTCTTGCAATGCATGCAAGTTATGCGCCAACCCTAATGAAGTAAACTATCTCTGATCAAGCTGGAAACTACCATCAGTTAAACATCTAATCTAAAAATGGACAATTGTGCGAGCATGCACGTCCTTATTGAAAGCAAGTTAACTGGAAGACTATCATCAGTTAACGAAAAACCCTAAATAAAACTCCAAGTAAACAAGGTGAATCTCATAATAGATATGCATGAGGTGAGACAACCAGTTAACTTGAAAGGGTAACACCAAGTCAACTCCTGTGTGTAATGTCTATCCTGAGAGGTGGAAACTAAAGTCTACTGGTAGTGATCTCGAGCAATCAATCCCTCAACGAAGTTGTTAAGCTGTATCACTATAAGACTGCCAAAGGACTTTGACGAAGAAGAATACTGTAATACGTCGGCCTCCTCAATTTTGTGATGCGGAAGTTAGCCCTCTCCTCATTGCTTACGTCGAACAATGCTTGCATGGTTGTAAGTTGAGTAACCTTACAGCCAGCAGTCTCTGCCCGAAAATAAGGTATGAATGAGTGCCTAGAGCTTTGGTAGACATGCGTGGCTCAAGCGTAGGCACCACCCTCACGATCGATCTTGTACGATGGCGAGATGCACTGGGGAGTCCTCTCCACAGAGCGGGTGCACTGTGGCGTGCTCTCTACTCGACCAACTCTGATGCTTTGGCTGCATTACTCTATCTTTACCTTGAAAACCAACTGTGTTTTTCAAGAGTAGATAGCTTCTCTGTCCTCTGCATCTGTGACTGCATCATAAGCCACACTCAGGTGAGCAATCATAATCTCATCCCTGGGTTTATTAATTGCCATATCTCGCTCCTCATCCTAAAGACGAATACGGAGTTCTCGTGCATTGTACCGCAACTGAAGTAACTTTGTAAGCATAGCACGGCCTCTAGCAATGAACTCTTCTTCCCATTCCTCCAAACGCTTGCCATATGCAACTAAGTGATTGAGTTGACTTTGCTCTGCTGGAGGCTCAAGCATCGGTGGGAGTGTGTTAATGGCATCAGGTCTATGAACAAGGCTAGAAATATACTGACGAAGCTGTCTGATTTCAGCCTTGAGGGCTGCCTTATCTTCTCCGTCCTTTAGTATTCTATCCCTGGCACTGTCCGTAGCAACTTGTAGAAGATCAACCTGAGTCTGGCGTGTGCTGCGACCAAGGTTGACGGTGATAACTTCAAAATCCTGAGATTCTAATTCAGCCAAGTTCTTCCCCTGTGGAGGTACGGCAGTCTCAAAGACAATCTCCATGTCAGTGTTTCTCTCTACCTGAACCATGTTCTTGACTCTCTTATCTGGCGCATCCTGGTAAATGTCATCAAAATCAGAATGATTGAGAACATAAGATGGCTGCCTCCTCTTCCTTCCTAGCTGAGCTTCGATCCAAGATTGATCTCGGCTAATGCTACTAGAAGGGTCTGCACTAGCGACAGGAGGTACTAATGAGAGTGAGTGTGTAGAAGACCCACTGCGAGGTGGAGAGTCTAAATCCAATTCAATGTGAATTGGAGTAGGTGACAGCTCTGAAACTGGTGTAAGATCTTGAGGCTGAACCTCAGGTACTGGCGGGCTCTAAACTAACCTCTGAACTAGCTCTGTGATAGCCTGTCTGTCAGGCTCCGTGTGTGTAACAGTGGCAAGCGCCTTGCCCTTTGAGTTATTTGGCGCTTGTACTTTCTTGGGAGGATTACTCCTCTTCTTTTGTTTAGGTTTTGACGAGGAAGGTAGCGAAGGATTGACCACTATTGGCGGCTCTGCTCTGGGCACACTTACCCTCCTTGTCTTCTTGCTGTCGAGGTAAAGTATAATGTTCTGAATAACTCTACTTGACCTCTCCTTGACCCTTGCGTATTCTTTGGCGTACCAATCAACTGCTGGCAACGGTTGTGTATCGACCTGCTCTCTGAAAAACTGAGGAAGGACCTCTCCCTCATCATCTAATAAACCTCCCACATCTTCTGACAAGAAAACAAAAATCTGTGGAAGAGAAAAGCGGCCATAACTGCGTCTACAAACCTCGAA
>VDFB02098092.1:0-79473 GCA_007258455.2 Sequoia sempervirens | reverse complement strand
TGTTTGGCAATCTGTTCTTTGCTTGTTTTAACCATCTTTCTCCCATCTTCTTCTGACACTTGTCCATATCAGCATCAAATGCCTGCGCACACTGCTCCATAGAAACAACCAGGCTGTTCTGGTGCTGAGGAATGCCAAAACTCCTTTCAATGTCCAAAGGTTTGAGACTGCAAATGACCCGTCCGTCAACTGACGCTATCTCACGAGTAGTAGGATTGTAATGCTTAATGCAAGCCATCACAAACTCAACACAGTGAACGGAGATAGGTATGGAAGCGGCCTCTAATAAACCTGTAATATCCCCATTTTGGCCATACGCTCTTCTTTGACTGATAGCCTATTTCTGGAAATCCGTAGGTTGATCAGAAGTGAAATTAGGGTTTCCTTGCTTGGAGGTTTGTGGCATTTCTAGGTATTTACTATTTTTAGTAAATACTAATTTTGGCAGTGGTTCAGTTGTCAGCCTTCATTAAGTCATATTCGGTTGGAGCAGTTGTTATTATGGCTTGGTCTTCAGAGAGCTTTATTTGGTGAAAAATATTTAATTTAAAGGCATTATGTTTTAATTCTCTGTTGGCACCCCCTTGGCCTAAGGAGATAACTTAAGTTGTTTTTAAAGTGGGGCCATGAAGGGTACGCCTTCATAAAGAGGTTTATTAATTTTTTTAAGAACTTTATTCCTTGAGCAAAAGTGGACGCCACTTTTATATTATTTGAATAAAGTGAAATTCTTGGAGGCTTTTGGGACGCCACTTGAGAAGTTGACTGGTCTTGGGAATTGGAAAGGTCTCTTGTGTCTTTTGAGCTGCTTCTCAGGCAATTGAAGAGTTTTGTTGAACTCTTATTTATTGAAGGCTTTTGCTCCAGCATTGGATCCATTCATGTTATCATACTGTTATGCTGTCGGAATGACATTTGAACTAATGCTTCGAGGATGCTACCTCCTAGCCACTCTCCAATTTCGTGTTTGAAATACAACACCTAGTTGGTTTTTGCTGCTTCTCATCCAGACTAGCAGATTTGTGCTTATAGTTGAAGTTTTGATGAATTTTCCAGATTTTGAAGTTGCTGATGTTTATACAGCTGAAAGTGAATTCTGTTAGCAGCTCTTGGAATAAAATTATTTTGGTTATGGGTATTTTTGCTGAGTGATTGTTATGCCAAGGCGCCCCCTCTTGCAAAGTTTCAGATTTTAATTTGAAGCCTTCAATTTTTAAAGCTAAAATCGCCCTTCTCAAGGCCGTACATTTTAGTTTGCATTGGAAATTGTGTCAGAAAATAAAGGACGTGATTTGCTGCTGTTTCTTCCTCCTGGTTTGGTCGCCTACCTTCCAGAAGTCCATTGCATTCAGTTTCAGTCAATTTGGAGGTGAAATGAGTGAGTTATGAGTATTTTATTAATTTCCAGTTTGTTGATATGAATTTCCAGAATTCTGATTTTTATATCAGATTGTTGCAATTTCCAATTTTTGATCATATACTTCAGTATTTGAGAGTTATATCATTGTAAAAGTTCATGCTTAATATCTACGGTTCATTCCTTATCAATGTAATTGTAATTTGCAGAGTTTTAATTTGTAAGGTTGAGATTAAGCATTACTAATCCAACCAATCTTTCAGTTCTGCAATTACTTTCTGTTCTATCATTAAATTACCCCTGGATGGTTTACCGCCAGTGTGGACAATCTATTTTGTAACTCTCATATACCCACTTTCATAGTGGTGAATCCCCACAGCTCTGTGGATGCCCGCCGCAGCGGACGAATTGCTTTAATTGTAATCTCTTCCCCCCACTGTTTGGTGGTAGTGTGGAAATGTTTTTCATGGCTGGTTATCCGCCTATCAGTTCTTAATTTCAAGTTTCAACACTCCGTCATATGTTAGCACCTCGCCCTCAGTGGGATCTTGAGTGCACATTCTTGACGTTGAGTAGTTTTCATTCCAAGTTCAGATTTCAGTTTGATGCTAACGCTAATCCAGTTATCTATCTTTGGTTATGTTGTGTAATTCCTTCGAAAAAATTGGTTAGCATATTTCAAAACCAGACTGCTCAATATTCTGAATGATTGAACTTCTGATCTTGACTAGATCTAGTACTGCCTCTGGCAATACTTTGTGAAGGTCTGTCTCAACCAACCTGCGGAAATCATGAGTAAGGACGGTTTTGGTCCTGTATTCAAGCTGAGTGAACTGCATTCTGAAAAATTCACCTGTTGACTGTGAACTTGACTATATTCTAACAAGATTTCTGGAAGCTAAAAATAGCCTGCGAGAGTTAAAAATAGCCTTTCGAAGAATTATTTTCAGCGAAAAATCCGAAATATGGGTTTTGTCCAGAAAAAGATTCTAAGACAACCCAGAACGCCAGATTTGCGAAAATTCAACTTCTACTCGATTGTACAAAGATTTTCACTTGAGAAAATTAGTAACTCAAGAAGGATCGTTCTGAAGTTAAAAATTCGTGAAAAATCAAACGCACGTTTCTAACTCGAGGAAATTATATGAGAATGATTCAGATACTGAAACTTGTAGAATTCGCCAATTTCAGGAACATGCAATTTGTATTTTGTGAGAAATCTAAGATCAAAGGATGCAAAAAGACGTTTTTATGATGCCTTCTTCTGTGAAAATCGCCTTAGATTTCTTCATATTGCTGATAATTGTGTACTTTGATCTGCAAAAAGATATGTTAAGTAAAATCGCCCCTGGAAATTGATGTGAAATTTGCCTTTGAACTGGAAAAATTCGCCTTGTTTAGAAAAACCACGAATTTCCTCTCTTGAAATTTGCGCCTTTATGAAGAAATTCAAATTTCCTTTGAAGAAAATACGAATTTGTATTGAATTTGAGGATTCGCCTTTGATTATTGAAATACGCCTTTGAATATTAAATTCGCGTTTGAATACTTGAGGAATTTGCGAATTGATATGAAGTTATGAATTGCGAACTCCTTTGAATGAATGAACTTGCTTTGGAGATATGCGCCTTTATTCCTTCTTGAAGAAATACGAATTTGCTTGAAGCTTGCTTTGAAAATTAATAAAAAATTCGATTTCCCTTTGAAGAAATGAATTTGCTTTGGAAAACACGAATTTCTCTTAAGATTGGATTTTTCTCTTGAGAAATGCGAATCATTGAAAGCTTAGTGAATAATAATGAAGATGGCGCCATGTTAAATAAGAGGAAATTCGCACCAATTGGTAACTGCAAGAATTCAAAACCCTGACAATAATAGAAGTCCTCTGATTGGTTGCCTTTCAGTTGCACTGCCACTGACTGGAAGTTCAAATTTGAAAATAATAATAAAATATTTATTATCATGCAATTAGCAAGGCGTCCAAAAATAGAAAATCGCCATTTATGAATAAGTATATTTTGAACTTCAGTTGACAACTCGGGTGAAGCTTTGAGATTCATCGTGAGACTTCAACGATTCTGAAAAGTCATCTCTTGAGCTCATAGGCGTCCATTTGCTCAAGATACTTCACTTTTTACTAACTCCCTATTTAATAGCTGACAGCACTGTCACGACTGGCCAACTTCGACACTGATTTCCGGATGACCGGGTGATGCTGAGACGATACGGAGAATTCATCGAAAGCCTACTGAACAAGGAAGAAATGTCTGGGGAGACACTACTGCAAAATCCATCGTTTAACCCCTAAAAAATTAGGCGCCTCTAATTAAATTGCTTTACGGGTTCCAGACTCAAACCATTTCTCAAACGCCATCCGCTTCAAACGGTGGCGGCAAAGTGAACCCTGCGACGAGAAAGCTCACTGCATGGAGATGATATGCATCCAACGGTATGCACGACACCTGAAAGCTGTGTTAAGGGCCTCAAAAGTAAAAGCGCCCGGCTCTTAGTTGGATGTCATTTTGACAAAAGTTGAACTTTCACCAAAATACCCTACTTTGACCTCTGATATCTGGAGCTGGGATGACCCGATTCAGGCATATTTGTTTTAACGGACAGCCAAAGGGGCCTACAAGAGAAGTCTCTGGAGGTGACGAGGCAAGAAAACTGCTTCTAAGACCTCAAAAACTCCAGTGCGTATTTTAATTAAAATTACCGCTCCAGACTTGGCCATTTTCCGGATATCTTCACTTTGCAGTATTACACCAAGACCTCGCACGTACGAGTGTTTGCCAAATCCCGAAGGCTGACGGCTATGCTCGTTGGATAGATAAAATGATTACGCTCAATAGTCGTGAAGATTTCGAACGCAAACGGGCTCATCTGACAGGTCTAAAGGCTAGGCGCCTTTGGACTGTGGAAATACACTGAAAATCGTTTGTTGTTTCGCCCGTGAAATTACGTGCTTGGTAGAATCTCTGCCACGACCACCTGGAACGTCGGATTGACAAGCAAAATGGTGCATCGCGGAGCTAGGCTAGAGTATTACTGATGTTAGGAAGACTCTGTCTGCAAACTTTGCCATCTGGAGGGTCCTTTAAACCAGTGCCCCTGGCCTGTACTTGCACTGGGAACAAACGGAGAAGCTCAGAAACGTGAAAACTCCATTTTAAGCTGATCTTTGGATGACTGCTGCCGGAATTCTGGGATTCGGATGACTACATTTGATATCTCGTTGGATAAGTAGACTAGTTGTGAACAAATTGACTGTATTCGCCATCGGACATGCCAAGATTTACCCCCTCTTTAAGATGGGCGCCCTCAGGCTAGAGGCGCGCTTTTGCCTGAAAAAGACAAATTTCTCATATCTGGAAATTTAGGGATTTCAACTTCTGTCGCTGATTGCCGGAGCTGTGGATCTCGGAAAGTTAAGTTGGATAGCTCAACGGATAGCCAGACTAATTCTGAAGAGATTGACTGGATGCTTGAGCATTTTAAACAAGATCTTAACCTTCAACAAGTTGGGCCCCCCTGGGCTATACTTGCACTTTCTGGCTTTTCCTTTGAAAAATCTTCACAAATTGACCATTAAAAACTCCATCTCGATCACTGAAATGACCATGTGCAACATGAAACGTCGTCGTGAGATGTTCCTCTATCGTGAAAAGCTCCATTCTAAGTCTCTGCTTCAGGTTTTGTTCAATAAGACTGACTTTGACTGACAAAATATTGACAAAAACCCCATGCTTGATATTGCCCAAAACTGTATTTTACATCATTTTAGCAAGGTTTGGACTTTTTAATGCAAAATGCTTTAATGAAGCAAAAAATTTGGTTTGGGTACAACAAGTTCCTAAATATATCGATGTCCCAAGTTTTCGATTCCCGACTATTTCTACATATTTTGTACTTTTAGTCGGGTGTGTGGCAAATAATTAATTATAAGTTGTCGAATAAAGCATAATTAAATGATAACTTAAATTAATTACCCCACTCTTAATTGGTGGCAGTTTTTAGGGTTAGGGTTTCTGTGGCTCAATCTGAGCCCTTCATTGTAATTGAATCTAAGTCGTCCGTTGGACTGGGCCAACTATAAAAGGGGCATCCCCCCCTCATTTGTAATACATTAGATTACCTCAAAGATAGGAAGATAGAGAGACAACTTACAGATAGCTTAGTATAGATTGATAGTGTAGTTTGAAGAAGGAAAGTTTTTCTTTGAAAGCTTTGTAAGAAATTGTTGTGAACACTCATAATAAAAAAAGTTTTCATTGATGATGATCTCGTTTTTTGTTGTGAGTAGCTAGCAAGGTTTCTTCATCCTTTTGATTCAAGTAGTAGCTTAAAGTAGAATAAAATTTAATTTCATGCAAGTAGATGATAGTAATGGAATGTGGTGTTTAATTCAAGCAAGCTTCGTCTATCCATACCACTACTGTGTTCGCTGATGGTGAATTCGCCTTGTGTGGTCAACCGGAACATTGCAGACTTAACTTCGTTTGTGATTCACATGTTGGTAAACGTCGTTGTGACGGTGTCTTCATGTTGAATTATGATTTGAATACCTTTGGTTACTCCTCTAAAGATAGCAACGGTTTTGTGGAAGTTGTCCGAAGCGAGGCAAAGCAAAGTTTAGTTGAAGTCTGCGAGAATTGATCACCACGTCCCACGCCTTAGAGTAGATTAGAACCTTCTTATCCCTGCCACCATTTAAATTTAGTACTTTCAAGTTAGTTTAGGAAAGAAAAGCTTTATAGACAAACCTTTCAAACATTCAAATTCCTTTCTCCACTGTTGAACAATTTTGTAAGTCCCCTTGAAATACCAACAAATCACATCGAGCCAATTGAGACTATCCTTTGCATGAAGGAACCTTGGAGTTGAATGCATGATCTTTCTAGCAATCTTAGCATGCAGGAGATTTTGTTCAAGAGAGGATAGAGTATCCATTGCCAACTTTATTCTGTGTTGGTGCCGTCATGAAAAACACATCAACAGATACTACTTGGGAGAGAGCAGATATTACAACATCTAGAGTTCTGATTGTTTGAGGAAAAGCAATCTTGGGGAAGGAGGACAGTAATGTCCCGTTCTTGCACTTAATCAATATGGGAGTTCTATTAGCCTATTCCAAGGTTCCCGTAGGCTAAGTGGTTGAAATATCCCCCTTAGTTTTTTTTTTTTTTTTCCTTTAACACAATACTTCACCCGCTAATGTTAGCCCAAGAAACATAACAAGCTGAAAGCAATCCTTCACTTTCTGATCACCCAGATCTCGAAGTGGGCAAGATCAAAGGATAAGGTGTAAGGGGATCTATTAGCAATAAACTGAAATGCTAGAAGTACAAATGATATTGGCGGCAAGCTGACCAATATAGGAAATTTAAATACATAGGCAATAAGTCAGCCTCTTCCACTTTCAGCGGGCTACACGAAAGTAAATGAAATGTAAAATGATTAGGCGGCAAGCCAGCCTGTAATGTCTGCTTCTCATCAGTGATCTGCTCAATAGCTCATTAGCCTATTTCAAAGACTCGTAGACTCGTTGAGATGAAATCAAGGTTTCCTTTGTTTGGAGGTCTTTTTGGCATTTCTCTAAATTTACTATTTTTAGTAAGTTCTAATTTTGGCAGTGATCCAATTGACAGCTCTTCAATAAGTTTTCCATTTCAGTTGGAGCAGTTGAATATTGTTGAATTTGGCTTTTGAGGTGAAAAAAAGGGAGAAATGAGTTATTTCAAGTTATTAATGTTTTAATCTTAAGTTGACCCCCTTGGCCTAATATGATAACTTGCAATTGTTTTTAAAAGGTGTTCATAAAGGGAGGACGCCTCATGAGGAAACAATTAATATTTTATTACGTTTAAAATGTGCTTTGGAGTTGGACGCCAAAGTTGAGGAGGAAATATGTATCTTTTTAAAACAATTAAATGATTCAAATTCTTAGGGTGTCCCTTGGAGAGAAAAGGTGGACAATCAACAGTCAACTCGAGTTCTTTAAAAGGGAGAGTTTGCTCCAGCATTTGGTATCAATTTCTTTTTGCCAACGTTATGATGTCGGAATGACTACTTGAATTTGGCTTCAAAGAATGCATACCTCCTAGCGTAGAACCAATTTCGTGTTTGAAAGATAACACCTAGTTGGAAAATTGTTGCTTCTCATCCAGACTAGTAGATTGAGCTTCATGGTTGATGAATTCTGAAGATTTCTTGAGTTTTTAAGTTGCTGGTTCAGTCATGGCTGCAAGGCGAATTTGAATACAACTCCATGAGTAAATTTTATTTGTATATGGGTATTTGTCCATTCAATTTATATGCTTGAGGCGCCTCTTTTGTGCAAGGACAAAATTTATAGTGAAGTGGCTGATTTTTTAAGAGAGGTCAACCATGTTGGCGTAAAAACTAACACCTCTAGAGTGCAGGTTTGTACGGACAGCTATGCACACTACGTAATGAGTGCTCTTCAAATTAGGAGGGGAAGCTCCCTCATAGTGCTGGAATGCATGGAAAAGAAAAGTAATCTAAGTCCAATCTTTTTGTTCTCAGCTGGAAGAGGCACAAGGTTAAGAAAACCAAGAACGTTGCAGCTAAGGATTTTCTAGTTTCGCAGATCATTAACTACAACTAAGCTAACTACTTTAAATCTATCCAGTTTCCTCAAGAAAACAGGGCATGAGGAAATGGAGCAGGAATGTTCTAATACGATAAACTTCAGGTACAGTTTCACAACGTGAAGGCAAGGTGGGCACAACTATTTGCTTGGCTGGGAAGAAGTTTATTGGAAACGACAAATATATAAGCCAGTGCGGACTCACAACGGAAGGCAAGGTGGCACAACTATGCTTATCCAATAGGCTTATTGGAAACAACAATATACGATAAACTAAGTACAGATTCTCAACTTGAAGGCAAGGTGGCACAACTATCAGCTCAATCTGAATAAGTTTATTATTCACACACATCATACGATAACCAAGAACAGATTCTAAACTTGAAGGCAAGGTGGCACATCTATCAGCTCAATCTGAACGAGTTTATTGAACACATAACATAAAGGATAGCCAACTAGGATAATAAATTGCATAGGCGTGACACGCATACAATCTATGATTAACTAGCCACTATATCTAACTACAATAAGCATTCACCATAATAATTGCATGAAACCCGAGTGGCATAAAAATTGATTATCATAATAAATACTCATGAACAGATACAATAATAGCAATAATATAGGCAAGGTAGGCACAACATGTATGCTATCACACAAAAGTTATGTACAAATGAGCAAAAGCTCTTATTTATAGACATCGAAAGGTGTAGGAAACCCTAAAATCACCTCGAGTCAACTACAGTCTTGCAATGCATGCAAAATTATTGCTAAACCCTAATAAAGTAAACTATGTAGTTAACTGGAAAGCTACCGTCAGTTAACCGAAACATCTAATCTAAAAATGGACAATTGTGCAAGCATGCACGTCCTTATTGAAAGCATGTTAACTGGAACACTACTATCAGTTAACGTAAACCCTAAATAAAACTCCAAGTGAATAAAGCTGATCTCAGAATAGATATGCATGAGATGAGACGGCGAGTTAACTTGAAAAGATAACACCAAGTTTAACTCCTGTGTTTAATGTCTATCCTGAGAGGTGAGAACTGAAGTCTACTGATCGTGATCTCAAGCAACCAACCCCTATACGGGATTGTTGACTGCATCTCTGTCTGGAGGTCGTCACATGCCTTAACTGACAATTCACTGCTTGTCAACAACTTGAGCAATCTTGGAAATCTTTACACACTCAAACTAGCATATAACTTTGGCGGCTCCATAATTGAAGTGCTGGCCACTATCTCTTTTGCAACTTGATGTCTCTAACGCTTTTCCTTAATGAAAGAGTGTTGCATGAATAAAACTGCAAGGTTTGACTGCGCACACTCTGGTTGTGACAAATGCAAATGAACTTGCTGCACATGCAAAATTCCAACGGTATCAACCTTTTAAACCGGCTTTGGAAGACAATCGGCCATACGAGGCATGCAACCATGTGGACTTGAGTGACTACGCCTGTCAACCCTTCGAATGCGCTTGATACAAATCCATGTCAGCTTTTCTAACGAAATCATGAATTAAGACCGATTTGGTCTTGAATTCAATCTGTGTGAACTGCACTCTGAAAAACTTGCCTATTGACTGTGAATACGGCTATATTCTAAAAATAGCCTATCGAAGGGCAATTTTCACGGAAAAATCTGAGATATGGGTTTTGTCCAAAAAAAAATTCTAAGACAACCTAGAATGTCAGAAATGCGAAAATTTGAATTTTACTCGACCATGCAAGGAATTTTCAGTCGAGAAAATTAGAAACTCGAGAACTGATGCTCTGGAGTAAATTTTCCTGAAGAATTCGGGCACATGGGTTTTCTCGAGGAAGCTATTCTGAATCAACCCAGATGATTTGTTTTGTCAAAATTCGCAAATTCTTCAAACATGCGAAAGAATTTAAGACGAGAAAATGGAAGAATTTGAGAAGATGTTTTTTGATGTTTTCCTCTACCAAAATTGACACTCTGTCTTGAAATTCGCTGATAATTCTGACTTGTGCCTGAAAAGAAAGTGTTTTGATGTCTTCGCCAATGATTGCTGATGAGAAATTCGCCCAACTCTGAAGGAAATTTGCCTTTGCTCTGAAGAATTACGAATTTGCTCAAGCTGTGTGAATGAAATATGATGGCATGCTTGAATTAATAGAACAAATTCGCACCTCAAAGGTGACTGCAAGATTTAAAACCTCAACTAAAAATAGAATTGCTCTGATTGGACCCCTTCCAGTTACACTGAAACTAAGTCAGAGTTCGGAATAAAAATAATAATAATAATAAAAATATTCATCTTGCCCTTACATGCGAATTTGAGTTTCATCACTAAAAAGGCGCCAATAATAAATTATTGAAGAAAATCGCCATTTAATGCCTTAGCATGCAAAATAAATATTAAATATTTTTTTTTTTCCAGTTGACAAACCACGTTGAGCACTTGGACGGATTCGACAACCTTCACTGATCTCGAAAAGTCCTCATTTGACCTCATAGGCGTCCATTTGCTCAAGATATTACGTTTTTCGCTAACTTCCTACTTTGTAGCTAACTACAAAGTTACAACTGGCCATATTCAACACTGATTTTCGGGTGACCGGGTGATGCTGAGACTGAGAAGGGATATTCATTGTGAAAGGAAGAAATGTCTACTAGGATTCATCATTGCAAAATCCATCATTTAACACCTCAAAGAATTAGGCGCCCTTGATTAAATTGATTTTCAGGTACCAGACTTAGCCAATTCTCCAAACTGTTATCTGACGCTTCAAACGGCTGTTGACGATGAACGGTGAACCCTGCTGACAGGCAACCATGCACACTGCATAACTAGGAGTATTCAACATCCAACGAATATATGCAAGGCATCTGAAAGCTGCATTAAGGACCCTTAAAGTAAAAGCGCCCCTGGCTTGAAAAGGCACGAACAACATTTTGACAAAAGTGCAACTCTCAACCAGATGCCCTACTTTGACCTCTGATATTTGGAGTTGGGATGACCTGATTCGAGCACTGACTATCTCGACACATAGCCAGAAGGACCTACGAGAGAAGACTCTAGAGGCGACGAAGCAAGAAAACTGCTTCTAAGACCTCAAATAGAAAGGTGCCTTTCCCAAGATGGAATAAATGACTAGACTTAGCCATTTTCTGAGTTGTCTTTGTTTTACAATATTTCTTCAAAGACCTCGCACGTACGAGCGTTTGCCAAATCCCGAAGGCTGACGACTGGGTTCGTTGGATAGCTGGAGTAATTGCGCACAAGTCCCGTGAAGACTTTCAACATCAATAACTTCATCTGACAGGCCTAAAGGCTAGGCGCCCCTGGCCTACAAAAATACAATGAAATTTAAATGCCAGTCCGCCCGTGAAATTACATGCCTGGTAGAATCTCTGCCACGATCTTTCAAAATGTCGGATTAACAGGCAACTTGGTGCATCGCGAACCCACACTAGAGTAGCATTGATGTCAAGAAGACCTCGTCAGCAAACTCTGCCATCTCAGATGTCATTTTAAAGGGCGCCCCTAAGCTACAAGGGCGCAGTTACACCATTTGAGGAAGTTCTATGATATGAAGTCTCTCCATAAGCTCATCTTCTGACGTTGACTGTCGGAGCTCTGGAACTCGGATGACTGCATTCGATAGCTCATCGGATAGGCAGACTAATTCTGAAGAGATTGACTATATTCATGAGCATTTACCACAAAATCTAGGCCTTCAAAAAGAAGGGCGTCCCTGGGCTACAAGGGCGCAATTCTGCTTTACCTTGAGAAATCTTCATGAATTAACCACTGGAATCTTCATCTTGATCATTGAAATGACCATTCAAAAGTATAATTATCGTCGTGAAATGCTCCTCCATCGTGAAATACTTCATTTTGAGTCTCTGATTCAGGTTCTGATCAATGGATACTGCCTTTGACTGACAAAATACTAACAAAACTCCATGCTTGATATTGCCCAAAAACTGTATTTGACATCATTTTAGCAAGGTTTAGACTATTTTATGCAAAATGCCTTGATGAAGCAAAAAAAAATTGGTTTGTGTACAACCCTCTCATAGGGTCATACCATTCATTAAATGCCTTGGAAATCGTGTTGGGTGTTTTGTGGAGTTTGGAGCTTGCAAATTGCTTGTTTCATGGTCGCCTAGTTATTGAATTGAAGAGCTTTCAGTTTGGTAGGAGTTTACGGATTGTGGTAAGAGTTTTGTTCATTTTTGGTGTTCCATTGATTGCTGGTTCAGAATTCCAATTTGCAGATTTGTATATCAGATTTACTTTAGTTTCTGATTTTGGTTATATCTTCAATAATTGAGAGATTATTAAAGTGGGAGCTCATCTATTTCATTGTGCTTTGGAAATATTGTAATAACGCTTGTAATTTGCAGTTGTTTATCATTGTAAGACTGTAAACAGTAGTATTGTTCCAGTTGTTTAATTTGCTGCATATTCTTGTGTTTAATTTCACATACTTGTAACCCCTAGATAGTTTACCACTAGTGCGGAGAAAGAACAATTTAGTCTCTCATTTATCACCCATTGGAAAGTGGCGAATTCCCACTGTTGAGTGCATGCCTGTAAGCAGATGAATTGTTTTTGATTTGTATTGTTTTTCCCCCCATTGATTAAGTGGTAACGTGGAAATTCTCATGGCTGGTTCAACCGTTCAACGCCTATTTGCAATCAATTGTAATTCAATTTTCAGTTTGTAGCTTAGTTTCCTCCGCCATATGCTATCACCTCGCCTTCTAAAGGATCTTGGTGAGCATTCTTGGTGTTGAGTTCATTTAGTTTGATTATAATTTGGAAGCGAACGCTAATCAATTGGCACAGTGTTGGTTTGTGTTGTGAAAACCTTGGGGAAAAATTAAGGAGCTTATTTCAGTGGTATTAGAGCCCAAGATCCTGCCATCCTGTGACCAGCAATATCAGTAGTCAGATGAGCGAAAGAGACACTAGATACTTCACCAGAAGTCGAGCCAAAACTCAACAACAGTTTCCACCAGTTCCTGAGACAAGAACACTGTCAAAAACTCTAAGAGATACGGGTAAAGCAGTTGAGGGTGTTGGAATAACAGTTGTAAATATGTCGAAGAGTCTTAGACAAACCTATGACGAAAAGGAAGGTAGAATGGAAAATAAATTTGATGGGATGATAGACTTGATGTCACGGTTGTTATCAAGAATGGATCAGCAAGCTTCACAAAATATCATTTCGCCCCAAAACAACCAAACTGGAGAAAACAATGGAGTTAATAGAAATAATAGCAACAGTCTGGAGGTCAATGGAAGAGATAGGATTGTTGGACAGCATATTGCAACCACTAGAGAATCTTCCTCTAGACCTCTTTTCCCTACTTTCACTCCAAGGGAGGAACAACCACTGGTAGAGGCAACAATACCTTTTGCAGATGATGCACAACAAGCTTATATCAAGTATGTTTCTCTACCTCCTGATATCAGAGATGCTTGGACCTTTGATCAATACATGAATCAAAGGAGTACGAGAAATGGTGGAAGAAATGAGTATCGTCCTCCTATGGTTCCCCGAACTGATTATCAACAAGCTTTAGGAAAGGTGACTTTGGCCCATTTTCATGGAAGTGATAAGTGTACGGCCAAGTCATGGGTGCAAAAATTGGATAATTATCTTTTTCTTAGACCAATGCTGGAGGAAGATGCAATTAAATTTGCCACATTGCACTTGGAAGCAGCAGCTCATGAATGGTGGTACCACGGTTTGGTCACTCTTGGCCATAACCTCATCCACACGTATGAAGAATTTACGAACAAGCTGATTGAGAGATTTGATACCAAGGATCCTAAGGTGAGATTACGAGAATTTGCACAGTTGAAGCAACACGGATCTCTTGAAGCTTATGTGGTTGATTTTCAAAGATTGTCAGTAATAGTGCCCAACATTACTGAAAGAAGACTTGTGGTTTTGTTTTCTGAAGGATTAATGGAGTCATTGAAGGGATAGGTCAAAGCCTTTGATCCACCAACCTTGAATGAAGCAATTAAGAAAGCAAGGAGCATGGAGATGGCTGCCCCAAGGCCAAAATTTCAGTCAAAATCCTTTAGTCATAAAAAGGATAAGCAACATTCTTCAAGTCAGCCAAAGAAGTTTCCACAAAAGATGTCAAAAGAGCTTTGAGAGCAGCTTACGAAGGATGGTGTTTGCTATACTTGTCATGAGCCTTGGACAAAGGGTCACCGTTGTTATGGAAAAGGCAAAGCACATTGAATGGAGGGCAATTCTGATTATGGATCAAAATCTAATTCTTCTGATCAGCAGTATGAATCAGCAAGTACTGATGGTGAAGAAGCTCCAGAAGAGAAGCCTAAAGAGGTTGGAGATGGTAGTGCTTTAGCAATACTTTCAAGTTTTCAAAAAATTGAATCCTTTCGAGTTCGTGGAGTAGTTGGTTCGCAAAGGATAGTTGCTCTAATTGATACAAGAGCAACTCACAATTTCATTGACGAAGGATTAGTAGCAAAGAGAGGTTTCAAGACTGAAGAATTTGAAGGCTTCAAGGTGACGGTAGCTGATGGATTCACCATGTCTTGCAATAGGAAGATTCCTAACCTTTCCTTACAGTTAGGAAATTATGAGGTAAAAGATGATTTTTATGTTGTTGGCATTGGTGATATCGATGTCGTGTTGGGAATACAATGGTTGCAATCTCTAGGAGAGATCACAATGAATTTGCAAACTATGGAGTTGAAATTTCAGTCAAATGGTAGGAATATTGTTTTAAGAGGGATGTCAAATGGAGGCCCTCGAATAGTGTTTTTGAAGAGAACAGAAAGGCTGATCTGTCATGATCAAGTTGAATGGGCAGCAGAATGTTGATTCCTACCAGCTGATCCAGTGGAAGAGAAAAGGCAATATCATCCTAATATTCAAGCTTACTTTTGAAGAGCAAAGTCTTTAGCAACCTACCTCCTGGGAGACCTCCTGAAAGAGGTTGTAAGCATGTGATTGAACTTGAGGAAGGAGCGAAGCCGGTCATCACCACTCCATACCGTTATCCAAAGAAGTAGAAAGATGAGATCAAAAAGGCCATCAAGGAGCTTTTGGAGATGGGGTTCATTCGGCCAAGCAAAAGCCCCTTTGCTTCAGCAATGGTGCTAGTTAAAAAGAAAGATGGCGCAATGCGTATGTGTGTTGACTACCGTGCATTGAATCAAAAGACAATCAAGAATAGATATTTTATTCCTAAGATAGATGAGCTTATTGATGAGCTCCATGGGGCTATGTATTTCTCAAAGATTGATCTACAATCCAACTACCACCAAATTAGGATGAAGGAGGCGAATATTGAGAAAACAGCATTTAGATGCCACTTTGGGCATTTTGAATTTCTTGTCATGCCATTTGGTTTGACAAATGCTCCAACAACATTCCAATCATGTATGAACAAGATTTTTAGACAGTAGTTGAGGAAGTTTATGCTCATCTTCTTCGACGACATTCTCATTTTCAGCAAGTCTTGCGAGGAGCACCTCAAGCACTTGGAAGAAGTGCTTAGCATATTGGAGGTGGAATGTTTGATTGCCAGAGAATCAAAATGTGAGTTTGGGATAATAGAACTACTTTCTCTTGGCCACATTATCAGCGCTGAAGGAGTCAAAGTTGATCCTAAGAAGATAAAAGTCATTCTTGATTGGCCTCCTCCAAAGAATGTTTCTCACTTGAAGGGATTTTTGGGCTTATGTGGGTTTTACAAAAGATTTGTCAAGGGATATACTCAAATGGCAGCCCCCCTTACAGATCTTACAAAGAAAGGAGCTTTCCTATGGATAGATAAAGCACAAGAAGTCTTTGACAAGTTTAAGCATATAATGAGCTCGTGTCCAATGTTGGCTCTACCGGATTTCAAAAACGTTTTGAGTGGCAATTGACGCTTCAGGTGAAGGAGTAGGAGTTGTTCTCATGAAAGACAAACATCCTATTGTCTTTGAGAGAAGAAAATTGAGAGCAGCAGAAACATCATACTCAATTTATGACAAAGAGATGCTTTCCATTATGCACGCATTGTCCAAGTTTCGTCAATATTTGGTGGGAAGCAAATTTGTGGTTAAGATTGATCACAATAGTCTTAAACACTTTATGCGCCAAAAGGATTTCAATGAAAGAAAACAAAAGTGGGTGAATAAGCTCCAAGCTTACAACTTTGACATTGAGTATGTCAAAGGAAAGAACAACATGGTGGCAGATGTTTTATCAAAAAGACCCCATTTGCAGTTACTCTTAATTGCTACTGATTATGCAAAAAATCAATTTGCAACCAACATAGTAGAAGGTCATTTACAAGATGAAAGGTATATGCTGGTTCATAGTTTGATCCTCTATAAAGGTAGAATCTTTTTAGTTTCTGAATCTAAGCTTAGGAAGAAGATTCTACAATCTTTCCATGATGTTCCCCTTGCCAGTCACCAAGGATTTTTCAAGACTTATAAGCAGATCCAAGAAATATTTTTTTGGAAAGGAATGAAGGAAGATGTAAAGAACCGGACCAAATTTTTTTTGTATTTTCCAATTTCAATTACAATCAACACACACCCATTAAGGTTAGCTCTAAACCCAAAACGATGCGGAAAGCAACTCTAACCAGAATGTACACCAGGATTCCGATGTGGGCAAGGTGTGAGCATTGGTCAGAGGATCTAATGCAGATGCAAACTGGAAAGGAACTCTAACCAAGAATGAACTGAAGCAACCCTAACCAAGAATGGCGCCGAGTGATGACGAGCATATGGTCAGAGGGTCCCTATAACTACTAACTGAAAGTAAATAGGCGGAAAGCCAGCCTCTTCCACTTATTCAGTGCGAAGTACAAGTAATTCAAAGAGAAGAAATGAGAAGGGCTGACAGTACTATTGTTCAGCTTACAATAAAGTAGAGAACTTGCCAGAATCACAAGATTAGAAGTTTCCAATGCTGCAATAATTTTAGTTATATCTCGACCACTCTCAAGCCCCTTGAATATCAACTTCTCACTCAACTACTAAATTTTTCCAAAGTCTGATATGACTGATTTTGACAGAAAATGCACAGACCAGCAACACAACAACTTACTAAAATGTTCATAGATTGTTCAAAACTCACCCAAATGACAAGATATCTAATGCAAAATGCTCTAAAGGGAATGGCGCCCAAGTTAAGACATTGAAACTCACCCAAAATGCTTGTATTTATTTATGCACGGAACCCAAGGCTTCCCAAATGGTACGGCCCAGCAGCAAAGGCGATTTTGCTCTAGAAAATCAAGGTCACCTTAATAAAATCTGCAAGTTACCTTGAAGGGTCGCCCCTCATAGACAAATGGATAGAAACAGTACCCAAAACCATAGTATTTTTATTTCAAGATTTAGCAAATCTTACATTCCTCTGTGATATTCAGCAACTCCATAAATGAAACAGAAAATGCAAACTAGAACTCCAAATGCAAATGCTCAACTGAAAAATGCAAAACAGACCTATTACAAACTAACTCTCAACTAGTTGCTATCTTTCAAGCAAGAAGATGAGCCATGGCTAGGAGGTATGCTTCCCTCGAAGCGAGTGCCTGAAGTGAATCCAGCAACTTAACAATATGGTAGACAAAAGATCCCAAATGAAGAGCTGAGGCCGAAATATAAAGACATGAGGAGAGCCTTCTAGAAACTTCAAGAAGGGTGCCCAAAATCAAATTTGAATTCAACACTTTTCCCTCCAAAAGGTGGCGTCCTTTTTCTCTTAATATGATATTTCACCTTTTTATAAAAATCAATCTTTCCTCAAGTAGGCCTCCTCTTTCACTTAACCCATAATTTGGCCTTAAAATATAATTTATCTCACAATGAGACATTTACCCATAAAGTCCCCTTTTTTAAACAACATAAAGTTATACTGCTAGGCAAGGGGTGTTATAATATTAAAATATAATATTATAATGTGAAAATACTTATCTCCATAAAAATTGCACCAAAAGGCCAAAGTCCCAACACTGACTGTACTAGCTGAAGAAGAGAGCCAAACACACTGTAGCCAACCGGACCACAGCCAGAAATAAAATTTACTAAAAATAGTAAATTCATGAAGTTGCTTGAAACACCAAACTGACTATACCACTGCGAAGCTCTCTGAAAACCCAAAAAGAAACCACAATCCAAATTCAAAACTTCAAGCAACAACCTCCTCAAAAACAGGAAACCCTAATTTCACCATCTGAGTAGCCTACAGGTCTCTGGAATAGGCCAACGGTCAACTGGGAAGATCACATTTGAGAAGGGGACATTACAGAAGAAGTCTTCTGCTACAGAAGGGAGTGTTCTACTTGTCAAATGAATAAAAATGAACACTCTTTTCCAACTAGATTGTTGCAGCCCTTGCCAATACCACATCAAAAATGGAAGAGCATTGCAATGGATTTCATCACAAGTTTACTAAAGTGCAAGGGAGAGATTGTATTTATGTTGTGGTAGATAGGTTGACTAAATTTCCTCATTTCTTTGCTATCACAAGTTCATTTACAGCAGCTGAAGTAGCTGAATTATTCTTTAGACAAGTTTTTCGTTTGCATGGTTTACCAAAAACTATTGTCAATGATAGGGACAGCAAGTTCCCAAGTTGTTTTTGGCAGGAAATCTTCAGATTGAATGGTACAGTACTTACCCCAAGCACTAGTTATCACCCGCAAACGGACGGACAATCAAAGATTGTCAACAAATGGTTAGAAGGCTACCTCAGGAATTATGTTTCGGGGCAGCAACGAGCTTGTGTAAAATGGCTTCATTTGGAAGAGTATTGTTACAACTCTTCCTATCACATGTCAATCAAGATGTCTCCTTTCATGGCTCTTTATGAATATGATGCTCCTAACTTTGTAGATTTGGTGATTGATGATAGCAGAGCTCCACAGGCAAAGGATATGCTTCAACAAAGCCAAGATATTTTGAAATCATTAAAGGAAAATCTGCAACAAGCCCAAAACCAGCAGAAATTATACGCTGATCAGCAGCTTGTTGAATGATCTTTTGAAGTTGGGTATATGGTTTACTTGAGGCTCTAGCGCTACAGACAATCATCTCTCAATAAGAGTGGTGCAAAAAAGCTTATGCCATGGTTTTATGGTCCATTCAAAGTAATCAAAAGGATTGGTGAAGTGGCGTATAGTTGGACCTTCCAACTAGTAGCAAAGTGCATAATGTTTTCCATGTGTCACGCCTCAAAAAGGCGCTTGGGAACAATGTGGTTGCTACTTCAGAGTTACCTCCATTAGATGAGGAAGGTCAGTTGGTGTTGATTCCAGAAGAAATCCTTGACACTATAGAACACTCCTTGAGGAGAACAATCAAGAAGTACTTGGTTAAATGGAAGAACTTACCTATTGAAGATGCAACATGGGAAGGTGAACACATCTTGCAGCATCCAGATTTGTGGTTGATTGAGGACGAGCAATCTCCAAGAGGGCAGACTCTAATGTCCCCTTCTCATTAGTGATCAGCTCAATAGCTCATCAATAATTCTGAAGGCCTGTAGGCTCGTTGAGGTGAAATCAGGGTTTCCTTTGTTTGGAGGTCTTTTTGGCATTTCTGTAAATTTACTATTTTTAGTAAGTTCTAATTTTGGCAGTGATCCAGTTGACAGCTCTTCAGTAAGTTTTCAATTTCAGTTGGAGCAGTTGAATATTGTTGAATTTGGCTTTTGAGGTGAAAAAAGGGAGAAATGAGTTATGTCAAGTTATTAATATTTTAATCTTAAGTTGACCCCCTTGGCCTAATATGATAACTTAAAATTGTTTTTAAAAGGTGTTCATGAGGGGACGACACCTCATGAGGAAATAATTAATATTTTATTATGTTTAAAATGTGCTTTGGAGTTGGACGCCAAAGTTGAAGAGGAAATATGTATCTTTTTAAAAAAATTAAATGATTCAAATTCTTTGGGCATCCCTTGGAGAGAAAAGGTGGAAAATCAACAGTCACCTCAAGTTCTTTAAAAGGGAGAGTTTGCTCCAACATTTGGTATCAATTTGTTTTAGCTAGCGTTATGCTGTTAGAATGACTACTTGAATTTGGCTTTGAGGAATGCATACCTCCTAGTGTAGAACCAATTTCGTGTTTGAAAGATAACACCTAGTTGGAAAATCGTTGCTTTTCATACAAACTAGCAGATTGAGCTTCACGGTTGATGAATTCTCAATATTTCTTGCGTTTTTAAGTTGTTGCTTCAGTCATGCCTGCAAGGCGAATTTGAATACAGCTCCATGGGTAAATTTTATTTGCATATGGGTATTTGTCCATTCAATTTATATGCTTGAGGCGCCTCTTCTTGTGCAAGGACAAAATTTATAGTGAAGTGGATGATTTTTTAAGACAGGTCAACCCTCTCTTTGGGCCGTACCATGCATTAAATGCCTTGGAAATCGTGTTGGGTGTTTTGTGGAGTTTGGAGCTTGCAAATTGCTTGTTTCATGGTCGCCTAGTCATTGAATTGAAGAGCTTTCAATTTGGTAGGAGTTTGCGAAGTGTGGTAAGACTTTCGTTCATTTTTGGTGTTCCATTGATTGTTGTTCAAAATTCCAGTTTACAGAGTTCATATCAGATTTACTTCAGTTTCTGATTTTGGTTATATCTTCAATAATTGAGAGATTATTAAAGTGGGAGCTCATCTATTTCATTGTGCTTTGAAAATATTGCAATAACACTTGTAATTTGCAGTTGTTTATCATTGTAAGACTGTAAATAGTAGTACTATTCCAATCGTTTAATTTGTTGCATATTCTTGTGTTTAATTTCACATACTTGTAACCCCTGGATGGTTTACCGCCATTGTGGAGAAAGAACAATTTAGCCTCTCATTTATCACCCACTGGAAACTAGCGAATTCCCATTGTTGAGAAGATGCCCGTAAGTGGATGAATTGTTTTGATTT
Organism: Sequoia sempervirens; assembly: GCA_007258455.2. Taxonomy (NCBI): domain Eukaryota; kingdom Viridiplantae; phylum Streptophyta; class Pinopsida; order Cupressales; family Cupressaceae; genus Sequoia; species Sequoia sempervirens. The sequence continues at coordinate 58,590 of VDFB02098092.1, read as the reverse complement.
GTAATGTTTTTCCCCCCAGTGATTAAGTGGTAGCGTGGAAATTTAGCCATGGTGAGGAGAAAGAGAAAAACCCATGAGAAAATTGCAAAAAATTAAAATCAAGCATGGGTAAAATAAAAATAAAAGAATTAAAGGTTGAGCAAATTGAAAATCACATGAAAACCTTTAATTATTTTTCAGAAACACTTAGAAAAAAATCGAACTCTATGGATAAACTTCAAATTTCGAGGAGGATAAAGATGAAAGGAGAGAAAATTAGAAACTTTCCTCGACAAACTGGAGTCTACATTCGACAAACTTGAGAATGGAACGAATTTGTCAACTTTATAAGGCATTCACAAGTCATTATCAACTCACAATTGTTATTCAAGAAGAAGCTTACCTCTCTCTTCATTTCAGGAGTTAGTATTTTTTTACAAGAGTTAGAATATTTAAGAGTTAGAAATTTCTCGAGAGAGAAATTTTCTTGAAAGATAGAAACTGTTTTGAGAGTTGAATAATTGATTTCGAGGAGAGAGAAACGAAGAAAGAGATGGAATTATAGGCTGAAGGTTGAAATTTTTAAGAGATTGCTTGCTTTTCGGCAATAAAAACCAGATTTTCGAAGTTTTCAATTAAATTGCCAGCCATAGAGTAATTCCGAAGTTTGATGAATTAGTTTTACCTTTTTCTTCATTCTATCTTCGAAAATTTCACTAAGTGTTATACTCAGCTTGCTTTTTCAATGAATTTAACTTTTGACAAGCTGAAAGCTAGAATTTTTGTGAGGAAATTTTAGAGAAAATAATTTAATGTTTATTGTATTCTCTTTCTCGCAGGTTGATGACCAATCCTAGAGGATCGTCAAAGAAAGCACCAATGAAATTCGCTAGCAAAGGAGCCCAACAAGTGACAAAGATCACTTCCAAGTAAGAAAAAAATTGCAGATACAGACCTTGGACATGTGGACTTTGAAGAGTTCAAGAAAAGGATGTATGGATTGAACGAACTTATGCCAACAGCAATTGCTCGTAGAATGATGCGCAATGGAATTGTTCAAGCTGTCGGATTTCCTCCAGCAACCCAGTGTGTCGACTTGATAGTCGAATGTGCAAGACATTACAATCCGCAGGAAAGACAGATTATAGCTCCTGATGGAAGAATTTTGGCGCACCTTGGAGCACTAGCTATCCAAGAGGCATTTGGCATACCTGAACATGTTCGAGCTTCATACAAAACAAAACGGGAAGCCAAAAGAATCTTTGACGATCGAGCAGCGACCCATATCAACAAAACATGGTTAGAAAAGCCAAGAGCTTCCGCCAAGAAAATGCCTAAGAGGCCACGCAGAACAGACTTCAAGGAGGACTACGGTGACATTGTTTTGCTCTTGAACAGAATAATGGGCAATCCTCAAGGTGCCTATTTTGAAATGTGGAAGTATTTCTTTATCGAGGAAATCACCTCTGGGGTCAGAATGTTTGACTAGTCAAGAATGATTAGTGATAACATCCATGAACAGTTGATCAACCTTGAAAGGACTAAGGCATTTCATATGGGTTCCTATATTGTTTACTTATTGGCCAGAGCCTATAAATATCCTGGGTTGATATGCAAAGGTGTTGTCAGCAATGGAGAAAATCAGTTCAAGGCATATGAATGCTATCCCCAACTGCAACTGTCTGCCAAATCCCATTTTAGAAGAGCACACGATGCATTCTTGATGACTACCACAAGAATGCTACAAGGGGGAACATTCTTGATTTTGACAGTCGATACATGACACTGATCATACGAAGTGAAATCATAGAAAAGGTTAAGGTAGATACAATCCAAATTGAGGAGAAGACAAAAGAAATTCGAGAGAAGATCCTAGTTGTGGCTGCAGATGCGCTTGAAAAGGACACTGTGCGAGCAAACAACCTGCAGTTCGAAAACCTGAAGAGAAAAATTCAGGATATCTTCTTCACCACTGGACCTATCTGCAAGCAAAATTTCACTAAGGCAGCTGACTTCCTGAAAACCTGAAGAGCAACAGGAATCAGAATGGGAAGACACTTTTGTCAGATGCTCAAATGATCTCAATCTACTGGAATTCAGGATCAATGCGTTGCCACCTGTCACGATTGAGGAGATTGACATGATAGTTTCTAAATTCATCCAGTATACTGCGACCAAAGAGGATAAGGATGAACCTCCTCGAGAATAGCTTTTCACTCCAGTTCACTGCCTGTTATCTGATTGTGCTTTTGGAAACCCTAATTAGGGTTGTTTGTTTTTAATCTCTGCCGTTGATTCCTGATTAATCTCAGTTGTTCATTGTGTTCCGACAACTCTATATAAACCCTCTCTCATTCTCTCATTCATAGATATATAGATACAAATAGATACAAAGATAGAGGTAGAGAAACGCAAGAAGATAGGAGAGATAGATAGCATAATAAGAGAGAAAGAGTTTTATGAAATTGTTGCAAAAAACTATTTTGATAATGAAGTTCATGATGCATGAGGTGAATTCTTTTATTGTCAAATGGTTGCATGGTTACGTACGTCTCTTCTTCATTGAATGGTTTCAAGTTGGAATTTATTTTAGATGTATGTTAATGGAATGACAGAATTGATCGTAAAGATAAGTGAAACTTGGCTCATACTTTCTTTGGATGGATGCTTTCTATTCAATACGTAAAGTTAGACTGAGCCTTTAATGTGGAGGCTTCATTGTATTACTTCGAATGATATTGTTCTATTGATGGTGTTGTTCGTAGTAAGAAAATTATAAGCACAAATTCCTAGAAGATTGCACTTGCTTTGTGTAGTTGTCATATTTCGTGGCGAAACAAACTATTGTTAGTTGGTTTCATTCAATCTTTAATGTCTCTTGAGTTCATAGCAATAGTATAGGATTCCCCAACCCTTACTCTTTTTTCATTTTTTATCCCAAATCCAAAAGCAAAAAAAAATATATATCACTACATCTAGGTCATTGCTTTATGAGTAAATTGCTAGAGTAAATCCCTTTGTGTTATCAGCAAAATCATATCTTCCACAGAGCTTATTCAACTATGGCCCGTTTGATTTCTTCAGAAGCTTTTCTTGTTTGCTCCGTCCATTCTACCGTTGCGTCCTTTTTCAACATTTCATTCAGGGGCCTGACTATCTCAGCAAATCCTGTGATGAATTTCCTTACAAAGTTAATCTTTCCGAAAAAAGATTTCAATTCCTTCTAGCTTGACGGTAAACGAATCCTTGAAATAGCCTCTACTCGATCAGGGTCAATAAGAATACCGTTTTCTGTTATCATGTGGCCAAGCAATTTTCCCTCAATTACCCCGAATATGCATTTCTTCAGGTTCAAAGATATTCTATATTTTCTGCATCTCTCAAATATCCTTATCAAGTCTTTGACATAATTTTCCCTTCTGATTGAAAACACAGTAAGGTCATCCATGTAGACAATGATGCACCTCCCTATGAGGTCTTTGAAAGTAATGTCCATAGCTCTTTGAAAGGTGGCTCCGACATTGATCAGAGCAAATGGCATCCTTTTGTAAGCAAATGTACCCCACTTTGTCGTGAATGTCGTTTTAAGCCTATCTTCAAGTCCCACTAGCACTTGATTATAACTAGAATATCCATCAAGGAATGACATCATTTGGGATCCATTTACAATTTGAATGACTTCATCTAATGAGGGCAATGGATAATTATCCTTTTCCAAGGCCTTGTTAAGATTTTGAAAGTCTACACACAATCTTATCTCTCCACTCTTTTTGTGGACGAGCATCAAATTGGCGACACACATTGAGTGTTGTACTAGAAAGATAATGCCTGCTGAGAGTAACTTCTTTGCTTCTTGAAAAATGAGGGGCTCTGGTAGAGGATTCACAGGCCTTTGGCATTGCCTGAATAGTTTACTGCCTGCTTTGAGGGGGATAGTGTGTGTAATAAATTAATAATTGAAGTATCATATGTTTTCAAACCCTCGTAGCTCCAAGCAATAATGTCTTTAAACTCTCTTAAACTTTTGATTATCTTCTTTTTTTCTTCATGCATGCACACTTTGCCGATGAGAACATTTCTCACTTCCTTTTGCGTTCCAAGGTTGACCGCTTCATGTTGGCCTCCTTCATTTCTTTGTTGCTTTATGGCATTGATCTGATCTTGATCAAAGATTCTTTCAAGTTGAATCATTCCTCTGGGGATGATGTTAGTCTTCAGATTCATAATATCATTTGCATCAAATTCAGTCTCTCCCCGATCTTCTTCTTCGTCAATGATTTGAGTGAGGAAAACATTTGAATTTGTTAAGAAGTCCAGGATGTGTTTGTCGTCATCAAACACTTGGAAATTTGTAATGTTATCTGGGACTGATGGTGTCAAAGTGATTTCCACTATAAATTTCTTCACGGCATCCATCTCAAGTGGCTCTAGGCAACTTGCTGATTGGGCTAAGGAATTCACCACCTTGTTCTGAGATCGGTATATAGATTTGATATTGAAAGTGTCAAAACTTTCAATGAGATCCCATACACGATTTCTATATCCTCGCAGTCTTTTATCATGGCAAGTGTATTTCTTCCTTACTTGCCTTACCACAACTTCTAAGTCACCATAAACATGCAAGATTTTAACCTTCTTCTCGATTGCGTGGAGCAATCCGTGGATTAAGGACTCATATTCTGCCACATTGATGGTGCAAGGGAATTGTAGTCTTATGGCAGATAAGTAGGTTTCACCTGATGGACTAATCAACTCATAACCAGCTTCGTTCCCTTTTTTGGATTTCGAACCATCAAATCTCAAGGTCCAAACATGTTCTTGGTCTTGCAACTGCTTGGGACTGGACATTTCCTTTTCGTGAATCTCTTCAACTAAATTATCCTTTTGAGCTTTGTTTATTTCTTGTATCGTTTCTTCCTCTGACGAGAGTTCTCTATCAGAATTACTGTCTTCATTTCGCATTGTTAAATTGAAACATTCATCTCTTGAAATTTTGGAAATCTTTGCGTGCACTTGACCTAAAGCCATTTTGCACATCGTGCAAGAGAACTCAGAATGAAAAGCATTATGAATCCGGCACCAATTAGGTAACAACAAGTCTTGTGCAAAAACATGGCTTCCCAATTCTTTTCCATGTCTCACACTCTTAAGCATGAATCTTCTAAAATTTTCGAACATACTTTCACCTTCATCTAGTGATAGCTCTTCATCGCTTTCCATAGGAACTTTTATTGCATCTGGACTTTTCGATGAATTTCCTTGATCATCTAAGCAATGTAGCATCAAGACCTCTGGTGCCTTTGGTCTGTACTGACCTAAGTCCGTTTCACAGAAAAGAATTTCATTATTTTCTCCATACTCAGTAATCATTAGCTTAAGTCTTGGTGTGCTCTCAATTCTAATTTGATTGGGAATACCCCTCCACGGTAACCACATGTGTGAGAAATCAGTGGCGAAGTAGCCATTCAATCTACGGGTCCAGTCTCATCCTAAGACCATTCCGTATCCATCTAGGATATTGACTACAAAAATGTCGATGAAATGCTGAATTCTGGGATCGGATGATAACTGCATATGAATATTATTCAATTCTCCTATGACTGGAACTTATGTTTTATCCAACTGTGTCACTTTCTTATTTGTCTTAGTGGGAGTCAAACCCAATCTGTGACACACAGCTAATGGCATGACATTACTGGATGCTCCTGAGTTGATTAGACAATTGTGCAAGAGTTTGTTGAAAATCCGGAGGGAAATAAGGAAAGGGGCTGGCTCATCTTTCCCTTGATAGAATATCACCGGGCTCCCTTTTTGCATTCCAGCTTTTGTCTCTTTTGCTTTATTATTCTTCCCAACTTGGGGAGCTTCTATTTCTCTGGTGGAATGTTCTTCTACCTTATGTCCTTTTGGACTTTGGCGTGCTTGCTCAATTTTGGTTGTCTGTTGACCTGGCATTTCTATGCCTTCTTTTACTTCGTACAAGCCTCGAGTCACTTTGGAACTCCGAGATCCCTGGGCAATATTTTACTATCTGAGATGGTTCTTGAAACTGTTCATCTTGAACAAAATTAACATTATTCGTGGAACTTGCAGCCTTCTAAATTGTGTTGGCTGAATCTTGTGTTTGGTCCTTCAAGCTGTCAAGGAATGTGTTCCTTATCTCCGGTACTTTCATTAGTTCGAACAATGACACACTCACCTTGATCTTCCTCACCTCCTCGGTCACGTATTGGCTTAATCTCTTCAATTCATCCTTTGGAGGAGAACTATTAGGGGAACTATTAGCATTATTGCTTTGCCTGTATTGAGGTGCGTCTCTCAGAAGAGGCGGATTATTGCTTGCGTTTGGATGTGGAGGTGTTTGGAAATTGTGTGGAGGGACAGACGAGGTCAAAGCCTCCTGATTCTTCCTGTAATAAACCTTTGGTGGATTATTACCTGTCTGTTGAAACGCTTGAACTTCTTTTATGCCTTCGGCCAACACGCTAAATCTTAACGGCGGCAAGTAATAATTAGTCGTGTCTTCAGTTGGTCCATCAGCCACTGTGTATGAGTATATGGAAGGTAGCGCCTCCACGGGCCCATTTGCTGATGCTGGTGGAAATTTTCCAAATTGATCAAGGGCTTGATACTGTTCAAATGGCGGTGGAAATGTGAAATCTTCCAAAACTAAAGCCTGATCATATTTTACCACAGGAACTATAGCAGTGGATGGATCATCTGGTGTCTCTTTCAGTATTCCTTAAAAAGCCAAAGGAGGTACCTTTTTGGAGGGTGAATGTGTGTCACCAACATTCCCCACGGTAATTTATAACTATCTAAGTCTACAGACAGATATTCAAAATCTTTCCAACAGGTCGTGACTCATTTGAAAGAGTCGCTGCTGTTCCAAAGAGTCGATTCATGTTTTAATATGCTTATATGTTATATTTAATATTGATAGTATAATAATAATTATAATTATGAGATCGTCTTTGACAATCATAATTATAATGATATCAAACGTTTAAGATTAAATAAACATTTTGTTATTTTAATGTCACGATTTCGGGGACATGACACATTGGTTGTGTTCTTGAAATAAACATAACATGTACTGGAATCTATGAGAAAACTAAATTACGCTTTTATTGCACAAGACAAAGATCAGCCTACTGGAAATACATTGCATTTAAGCATCAGCACAGCAGGTGAACAATTGTTTAACGAAATACCTATGCACACAAAATGGTGAAAGTGGAACATTTTTATATAGAAAACTAGCTCAGGATATTATAAGTTATATTATAGTTAAGATTTTATAGCTTCAAATATTTAGTATTTTAATTCACGCCTTTCATGTGACATAAAATGAAACAGATGTGTGGTGAAACCGTTGTTCAAATTAGAAGGGGAATCTTCCTGTAAAGTAAAAACTAACTGAAAACTGAAAAATATGTACTTGCAATTTACAATCTGTAAAGAATTTTTTAGGTCATTCACATTCATGCTGAATAAAATGTAGATGCATGTCTTTTTGGTTTTGTGATGACCTCAACCACTAATTTATGTGAAAAATCTCAGGTCTGAAATTTACTCAGCAGATATAATATAAAGATACACTGAAATAACCTTCACAAAATTTGCATGATAAAGAATGCAACATAGAATGCTGTTTTTCGTTAAACTCTTTCAAATAAAAAACATATCAATACTTGCCAATATTTCAAATTACATTTTCCAACCTTTGACACAAATTGCAAGCTTTGTGTAAAATTTCCCTCAGGAAATCAAAGCAGTTTTGTCCACCAATCTCCAAAAACCCAAAGGGATTTTGTCCTCCAATCTACAAAATCCAAAGGTTTCTATCCTTAGATCCAATAGATGAACACAAGTGCTCAAACCATGACAAGTTAAGGTTTGATTGATAAATGGCAAAAGAAGAAAACTAATGAAGCTACTAAAATAATAAAGCGATGGAAGGCCTCATTTGGGCCCGAAATCCCATGCGCAAATCTACCTCAAGTAGTTTCGGAGGGTGAGCAAGGGTAATCTACAAGTCTATATGTTGCCCATGCCTACTAATAGCATCTTCACATGGTTGGGTACCTGAAACCATTCCCTTTGCATCAAAACCCATCTACATTTGTATACAAACCATGCCTCTAAAGGGCCCAAATGTGCTAATGGGCATTTGAAAGTCCTCCCTTGTCTTAGTGTGTCCATTCAAGACCATTAATTGCATCCTAGATTGTGCAAGGAGATAGCTAGGGTTTGGCATTTGAAAGACGTGTGTCTAGGGATTTGCAAGTCTAAGGGTTAAAAGGTTTGTGAGAATAATGCGTTGAGGTGTAGGGAGTGGGGGATTGGGAGATTGAATACAAAGCGCATAAAGAAACAAAGATCCATAGGCCCAAGAAGTAGTAATGACGAGAAATCGAGGGAGCGAGGAACAAATCCTTACAAATAATTCCACAAGAGGGAAGGATGGGATAACCCCAAAGTTCTAGAAAAGGGAAGCATAATGAGGAGCAAGGATCAGAATTCAAACATACCCAATGCAAGAGATGTAAAGTGCCATGCTAGTTTTTCCTTGTATTTTGATGAATGTTTGACAAAATGTCAATTGTCTAGTGCTGTGAAATTTCAACTATATTTTATTTTTGATCCTTGTGTGCTCATTTCATCAAATGTTTGACAATATGACAATGCACACAAACAACAATCTTTCTCAATAAATTTAAAGCTTGGATAATATAAGGTTCCACATTGCATTAAGTAAATACTTGAATTAAGTCAGCAAGACAAATTCAAAGTTATATAAGAATTATCATAACTATGTAATAACCACATTTTGTGCTGGATTATTTGGCCAATGTATGCTGAAGCTTGTGAAAGAATAGAATTGCCAATTTATCACTAATGTATAGTCATCTTCCAGGAGATCCTGAGGACTTCCAACTAGTACGGCTTGTAGGCTGAGTGTTAATGCCTTGTTTGGGCTGGTTATTTGTTGCTCTTGATCACCAGATTGCACACTATTGTTCCTATAGTGACATCCCCCATTTATATTTCCCAATTCCTTGTTAATAACGGGTGACTCCTAAATGAAATTAATTATTGTCCTTAATTACTGCCACGTCCCCCTTCAATGCTCAACTAATTCATTCAACAGTGTTGTTATTCCTTTTAAAGGGGTCTTTATGACTTTAGAGAGGTGCCACTAGGTAATGGAATCCTCAATAAATTACCTTTTAAATTACAATACTTTTTTAAGGCTTACAATATTACTAAAAATTGCTAGGCGGATAGGTTTTATGGAGTCCTACCTACATTTGGAATCCTCAAAACTCTCTTTTAATTTGCACACCTCCCTTCATAGTAGTATGATAGACTCAACACTTCAAAGAGATATGTATGGCTGGTTTTAGAGGAAGTTGTGGCCTGATTTTGGGCTCTTTCAACCACCATTAATTCTTCATCTCTATTTTATGAAAATTCCCTATGGATATTTGTTATACCCCAAATTAAAATTTTTGCTACACTCAGGCATTTTGAAAAGATGGTCAAAAGTCTTGTTAAAAACTGTCAAAAGGTTGGAAAATGAAAACTTGCATGTAATGCATGGTGCTCAAAAACTCAAAATTTTCAAAATCTGAGGATCTGGGTCTGCTCAGAGCGAAGTTTTCTACAAAACCCATACTCAATTTTTCGGCCCTAAATTTTAGAAGATTTTCTAAAAATAGAAAGTTTCTAAAAAGAGTTTTTTTGGGTTTTTCTAGGTTTCTTCTCAAATGGATGCTGGCAAAATTTTCTAAACATAGAAAGTTTGACTCCAAGAGTTCAAACTAATTTTGATTGGCTTAAAATATTTCCTCATCAAGCTGGTCCATTCAAAATCATAAAAAGATCAGTTTTTCTCTAATGGGTCTATTCTGCTTTTTTAGAAGCCAAATCAGGCGTTCCAATGTCTTCAATGGAGGTTGCTCAACTACCAGGTGTCAGATCCAAGGTCTCAAGCACTACATAGATCGAGAAATGGCGAAAGATGTTCAAGAAATGAAGAACGAAGGAAGGATGTTGAAGAATCTTGAAAACTGAGAAAATTTGACTAAGTCTAGAGATGCTAGGCGCCCCTGCCCAGTCAAGGTGCCTAGCCATTCATGCCTTACTGCCGAGCACGAAGTGAAGAACACGAGGAACGAGGGAGAAAGTTGAAAATTGCAAATAAAAAACTAACACTAGAGAGTAAAGGCACCCCTGCTAGCCAGGGGTGCCCAGCCTTTCAAGGTCTCAAATGATGGAATTAGGGTTTGTGTTTCTAAGGTGTCCTGCTCAAAATTCCTTCGGCTCCGAAGTGAATCCAGCAACAGGTCCATCAGATCAAGCTATCAGCCAGAATCTCATATCAAATAGAGAAGTTTCATCAAGAAGCAAATTGCAAATTGTGAAATCATTGAAAAATATTCTATCTCTGGGATCTTTGGGCGCCCCAGCTAGCCAAGGCCACCCAGGGTTTTGGAGGACCTAATTTAGAGATTAGGGTTTGCAAATATGATCATTTTCTTTGAAATTCTGCCAGCTATCCAGTGGATGCCTCAGCTCAGTCATCAGATTCATCTGTCACCAACAGTTGCAAATCAAACGGAGGACAGAGAATGGAAGATCAATTTTGAAGGTTGAAAATCAAGTAAAAATGGTTAAGTCTGAAGATCATGAGTGCCCAAGGTAGCCAAGGGTGCCCAAACTTTTGGGCATTCAAAAGTCAAAATTAGGGTTTGTTGCCTCCAACAGCTCTCCAAATTTGAACAAGCTTTTCAATGGATATCTCGGGGAGCTCATCAGATTTGTCAAGTATCGGATATGTCAGGTTGAACACAAGGTAAAAACACTTGCAAAATGAGAATAGTCAAAAGAAAGATGAAAATATCAAAAAATAATCTCTTTGGAGGAGTTCGGCACCCCAACTAGCCAAGGGCGCCCAAGCTTTTGACCCCCTAAAATCAATTTTCAGGAAATATCACCTGCAAAAGATCTTTCACAGAATACTTCAGGCTATCCAATGCATCTGACAGCCAGTTCATCAGGTCAGTCAAACTGCCATGATTGAGGATTCATCTTAAGGTCAGAAAACATGAACAATTTGGAAAATCACAGAAAATCGTTATCTTTGGATAGTAAAGGTGCCCCTGCTAGCCAGGGGCACCCAGCATTTTGAGGGTCCAGATTTAGTTTTTAGCATGAGCAACCCCCAGAACAATCTCACCAGATTCAATCAAGCTTTGCGATGGATCATTCAACCAGTTCCTAGGATTCACTAGGTGGTCAGGATGAAGATCAAACTAAGGGCATATTATCAAGCAAAAAGTTGAAAATGTCAGAAAATTGGTTGTTTGCTAAGGAAAAGCGCTCCTAGTCAAGGAGGGCGCCCAAGGCTCAACGCCTTAGAAAATTTTCCGGATTTTCTCATGCATTGTCCAAGCAGCGTCCACATTTGACAAACCTACTCAAGATTGGCTTCAAAAGATTTAAAGGTGGAGAATAAAGTGTCTTTTTCATCCTAAAAACCTATTTAAGATATCTTTGGCATTCACCATAGTTGTCGAGACACGCAGGGTACTGGTACTGGTACAGGGACGGGGACGCCAATCAAATTAGGGTATGTGAGTTAAATGAATAAGGAGACGGCTATTTTATATGTAAATGATTCACCGGAAATTTTGGGTACGGGGACTGGTACGTTGTCTATGCTCCCATAATCGAGTTTCCTGGCAACTATAGCATTCATTATTCACAGATTTTTGCAAGTGGCGTCCAAAGGAGAGAATAGATAATTTCTTCATTTCAAGAAGTGAAGGCCAAAACGTGGTGCTTTTTCAAAGTTCTTCATATTTTCCATATCAGCTCACATAAAGGCTCACTTTTTCATGCTTAAAATTTCTAAGGCATCAATTTTCAGAAGAATGGGGTCATCTTTTTCAATTTTCAACAATCTAGGTCAACTTGATTTTTGATTCTCAACAACTTTGGAAAAATATTCAACTTTCAAGAACCTGTTTTTTTCACGCATGTCCAAGAAATCTTCAGTATTTTCAAAATCTAAGCAACTAGATCTATCTGGAACGTGATTCTGCAAAAAACCCAGCTCTTACCTTTTCTGGCAAAATCCTAAAATTTTAGGGTTTCTGCTTTTTCAATCAGCCATCACTATTTTCCAAAATGGACGATCTGGGTCTTTCTGAAATGAAGTTCTCTACAAAACCTAGGTCCCAGCTTTTTTCGAGAAAACTGCTTTTTCAAGAGAAACCGGCCTTCAATTTTCAGCAATTTGTGCAAAGTGTCCGAACATAGTCAAGCTTACAGTCAAAATTTGAGTTTTTCAACATGCAGTACTCTCCCATGGAATTCAGAACCAAGTCAGTGTTGTATCATGATTTCATAAAAACTTTTGAAACTGATTTGCATCATATCAAAATAGTGTTTGATTTGTGTGCTTTGGAAGACACAAGAAATTTTGCAGTCAAACATCTTGGTCATCCTGGATTTACTTGCAACAGCTTCAATTCCCGTCTCAGTGCAAAGTCTAGAGTTTGTAATTGCTTGTGTCAAGCATTACAACCCAACAACATGAGAAATTCAAGCAGCAGATGGAAGAGTTATTTACAACCTCAAGTCGGACGTTGTTGAAAAGTGCTTTTCAATACCACCTTGGTCAGAAATTTAGTCATCTCTAATGAAGAATGTGAAAAGGTGTGGCACATTCACAAGGACAAATACCGAAAGAAAATTGCACAAGTTGGTTGAAGGAGAAACACAATACTTTGCCTAAGAACATCGAGCATGGAGAATTCAAGGAGTTTGCAATAATGATTACTCTGCTCAACCGAGTCACCGGTCAAGCAGAGGCCACTAAATTCCATCCTTGGATGTTTTATTTCATCTCTCACATCATCAATAAAATAGAGCTCTATGATTGGCCAACTTTGATCAATGATAGTCTCCACCATCAAATGATAGAATATTTCAAAATTCATTAGTTTCACATGATTTCCTACCTTGTTTACCTAATGGCCTTTCAAGGAAACTTTAGAGGGTTGAACGTCATTGGAACTCTGGATGTTCAACATGTATATCATCATTACCCATAGCTGGAGTTTTCAAAGTCAACACATCATTGCAAGCTAAGTCACCGCATTCGAATTCGAATTCGAGTTCGACAACATTGAAATTCAGATGAAATTCGGCAAGAAAAAAATTCGAAAAGTAAAAAATTCGGATTAAATTCGCCTTAAATAATTTTGATTTTAAAAAAATTATAAATAATAAGACGATAAAAATAAAATTATTTTATATTACTTTGAATACATTAATAAATCTAAAAATATTATATTATATATAATATAACATATTTAAAAATTTAATTTAAATAATATTAATATATAAATAATAAATATATTAAATAATAATTATATTATAATAAAATTCTAATGACACTCACAAAGCAATATCTTTTAACATTTGTTGTGTAAATACATTTACAAGCAATAATCGTGAATATTCCACCGACGAGGAGAGGAGGAGAGCGATAAAGAAAGGAAGGTGCGGGACTTGAAAGTAAGCCACGAGGTAAAAATTGCAGGTCGCGGTTTAGACGAAAGAAATCCAACAGCGGTGGCATGGAAATGTCTGCACAAATCGCAGGAAAATAGTAAAGTCGTGACTACTGCTTCAGGCATGAACTCTTGACCGACAGCTCTCAACTCAAAACTTAGACTGTTTGACTTCCAAGCCCAGACAGATTTTTAACAATCAGAAACTCGTTGTGTGTATCTTGAGCGATGCCGGCAGACGTTTTACAGAGAAACAAAATAAAAACCCTAAAAAATCTATTCGAAAACCCTAAAAAAAGATTTTAAAAAATATATTTTATTGAGAAAAAACTCATAACTATACTGTACGAATAAAATGACGAATTTTAACGAATTTTTAATTAATATTTGAAATTCGGCAAAAATTGAATTTCATGGATGAAATTCGCCGAATACGGTGACTTAGATTGCAAGCGAGTTAATGATGCATTCTTGATGCACAAAATGAGAGACTTAGACAATGAGTTGCATGTACGGATTTCATTAGTTGTCAGGGCAGCAATGGTGGAGTGGGCTGATTGGTTTATCCGGTTTCCTACATTCTCCTACAACAAAGTGTACGGCTTCTCAAGTAGTCCAGTCATGTTGCCAAGGTATCCCACTGATGAGGTGGTTTTCATGGAGTTTTTGAGGCAAGTATATCAAGTTCACACGTTCTTGCGGAATCGACAAAAAGCTGCTTTTAGTTTTCCAGTTGAGATGGGTATCTACAGATGTAGATCGTCAATGGATGCTAAGGTGATGGGTGATGAGTTGTCTAAGTTTGGCCTCAAGTTCAACAAGAGGCGATCATATGATCCTCGTGGTCTTTTTGCATCTCGTCTTGGTCAAAATCAAGCTCATGTTCCTAAAGTTGAAGATTTATGGGCTAATTGCCAGGATGAGTTTGAGGTGCGAAGGCACAGTAACAGCAAGTTTACCCTCTGGCAGATAGCTGATTTCCTATCGAAGGACATAGAAGGGTTATTCGATGATGATGGAGAAGTATTACTCCCTATATATGCTAGAAATCCAATAGAACAATGGTCACTTTCAAAAGTCAATAGCTCCATCAAAGAAAGCACTTCAATTGAAGAAAGAACAAGCCGCCTTATTAAGAACAACAATGAAATATACCCCTTAGTTTTTTCTTTAAAATTTCACCAACATCACGCACCCGTTATGGATTAACCCAAAATATAAATCAGCTGAAAGTAACCTTCACCAAGAATGTTCACCACGGCCTTTTGAAAAGCTAGGTGATAGCATATGGTGAAGGGATTGTTAGCAACAACTGAATTGAATAACAACCTAGAAATAAAATGTAGGCAGTGATCCAACCATGAGCAATCCACACTACCACTTGTTCAGTGGGGGGAAGATAATTACAATGAAATACAATTCATCTGCTTTCTACCAGGCATCCAATTAAGCAGTGGGGATACTCCACTTTTTCAATGGGTGAAATATGAAAGATGCAATTGATTATTTATCCACACTGGCGGTAAACCATCCAGGGGTTACAATGTGTGCATTAAATCACAAAGTAAATGCAGAAATATGAATGACTGAAATAGTTCTACTATTTTTAGCCTTACAATAAGCTTATCACAATGATTTTCTCAATGAAATCCTTCTCCTATCTCAAGGGGACGTGGACTTAGTCTATCTTAATCAAACCAATAACTATAGAAGTTCTATGCAACATGTGATTGGCCATGGACGTGCACTTAGTCTGCCACAAATATTGTCTACCAAGATAATAATGATATATGAAAATCTGGGAATAAATTTGAATAGATTGAGAGACATCAATGATGTCACAACTCCTTCATAACAAGGCGACCAGCAACAAGCACCAACAAAACCAAAGACAGCTACTAATGAAAGACACGATTTCCAAAGTCTGCTCATAGAGAAAGTACGACCCAAGAAGGAAGGGCGATTTCTCTAGGAAATTCCATACTACAAATTAAAATTTGATAATTGGCAAGAATGGTCGCCATGAGCATAGAAATATACTGGATCAATAACCACAATGCATAAAAATTCACTCAAGCAACTATGAATGAAAATCACTTTCAGCCATGCTTGAACCAACAAACTCAAAACTCAGAATATCATCAAATCCCTCAACAATGAAGCATAGTATGCACTATGCACTTCTAAATGAAGCACACTCCCAATAGACCATCTAGGGAACCATAGTTTCAGGCCCGAAGAATAGTGTAAATGCTAAGCTCCCCCTTAGTCGGGTTTTGAAATCAATCCAGCAACATAACCTTACTATATTTTCCAAAGATAATCAGCTCACCTCCAAGCATCAATATATAAGCTTCAATTGGGCAAATGAATCAACTGTAACTCCCACAAAGAAAAATCTTCATCTTCCACAAGGGGACGCCCATCTCCTCAAAGCTTTTTTATTAAAAATATTACAATACTTTATTATCAACTCCCTAGGCGTCCACTTTAAAATTGCAACAATAAAACATTTAAATAAACATCAAATACTCAAGTGGTTGAACCCTTAATGTCCCCATCTTTAAAATGACTAGAAGTCATTAAGCCTGGGCGTGGGGTACAACTTCAAAACATAAAATTGACTAAGTATGGAACTCAATCCAAGGAGGTAGCCAAGAGCAAGCCCAAACTGTACTGATAAACTGCTAAAAATAGCAAACTGACATTAGTCGAGTTGAACCAAGCTGATCATGATGCCACTGCCACAAATAGACTTACTAAAAATAGCAGACGCCAAAAATAGTAAGTTCACTTCAAACTCAACGAAAAGCCAAACTGATCAACCACACTGAACTGCAAATGATTGAGCTGCTGCTAGAGTGATACTACTATAAATATAGTTACCAAAAATAGCACACTGCTATAAATAGTAAGTTTGCAAAACTTCCTCTAAACATCGAACAATATCATGACTTACTATAAATAGTAAGTGTTTCCAAATATCAACTCAACACAAACCAGCCATCATGACTTACTATAAATAGTAAGTGCCCAGAAAGGTTGTCAGATTCAGGTGCATGTGAGCTCTCATAAAACCCAGAAAAACTGTCATGTCCCCTTCCAGTTGACATCTCTCAGAGCTGATGATTAGCCTATTATGCGACCCTCGTAGGCTGATAGGATGGATAGAGGGTCTGGATGAAGCTTGGCTTGGCTTCGGTTGTCAGAATTTTTCCAGTTGGTTTTCGTTCGGGCTCATTCGGACACCATTTGTCTGAGTTGCTATTTTTAGCAATATTTGGCACTCAGTGAGGCACCCCTGCTATTTTTAGCAGTATGGACTGGTCATGTGAGGAATCACTCCCTTATTCACCAGCTTCAGACAGTTCGTGAATCGGATATATTTCGAGGGAGATATTAATATTTAATTGATTTAATTAAATATTAATTATTCGGAGCTTATAATATAAAGTTATAATATTTAAATATTATAACTTAAGTGATTTTGCTGAAGTACCATCATGGAAGGGGCCATTTTAATTATAATTTATAGTTAAAAATGAAGTTTGAAACTATTGAAATAATTAAAAGAAAAGTTCGAATTTATTTAAATAATGCTCAATTGAGAAAAGTCGCACTTTTCAAGAATATAAGGGTTTTTGCCTTGGAATTCGAGCCATTATGTTGATTATTGAATTTTTGAGCAAGTCTTCTTCCGGAGAACGAAGCCTAGGATTTCTGTTGTCTACAGGCATTGGAGAACGAGCCATCTTCAGTGTTGCGATTCAGAGGCTGTGAAATACCAGCTGATCTATTGCTTTCAGAGGGATTTCTTCATTCAGAAGTGATCACAAAACAATCACAGAGTTTTTATCTTCAGGGTTTTCAGTGTGAAATACATCCATCAAGGATTCTTCAGTCAAAGCGCCTGTTTCATTGAGATCTGGAGACTTCAGGCAGGGCCGTACTTTTATTTCATAGCTAGCTGCCGTTTCAAGCCGTACCATTCTTGCAGCAGGCCGTACCATCTGAAAGAGGGCCGTACTTTTTGTTTAAGGCAAATCGCCTTCCTTATTGGCAGTCAGACTTCACATCTAGGGGCGCATATACCACTGGCAGCTTATTCTTCCTTCTGGCGCAGGGAAAAGGGAATATTCATTTCAGCTGTACCATTTTCTGAGGATCATTTATTGCTGCAATACCAGGTTTTTCATCAAATAAAGCATTGCTTTTTAATTCATCTGTTATCAGATCTTTTGTAAATCGCTCCAGTAGATTAATATATTGATTGGTATCATTAGATCTCATATTTTCCATCAATATTGGCATTGTATGATTTTATTTGAATTTTATATCAAATTCTTGCAAAATCGCATTTCCCATTATTTCATGCAAAAACTCAAAAAAATCAAAAATACACAAAAACAAACAAAAAAAGTCAGATTTCAGAGGTTAGCGGAAACAAGGGTTTCTACAAAAACCCAGAAAACTTTCCTGCATGCGAGGTATCAGCCAAAATTGCATGTCATTATCTTAACATGCGTCAGAAATACACACATGAAAGCCTTCAAAAATGCATCTAAACTTCCTAAAAATTAGGAAACCCTAATTCCACTTCTAACTAGCCTATGGGCTTCCGGTAATAGGCCATCAGTCACAAGGAGTGTATAGCTAAAATTGGGACATTACAAGCAAAATATTCCTAAACCTCAAGAGGATGCGAAAAGAGGCTATTCCAGTCGCAGAGTCGTCAATAGTGCAGTCATCCCTACCTTCTTCTTCCAAACCAAAACCAAGAATGAAGGCTATGAGCCACATTCCAAAAAGTTTTAAGATTGGTAGAATAGCAAAAGAGTGTAAGGAGAAAGTTGGGTTTCGATGCAATTCAACAGGAACAGGCAACAGTCGTATCAGAAGTTCCACCAGAAGAGCTTGCACGACAAGCAGAAGCAGTGCCCTTGCCACCTGATTTTCCACCATCGCCAAGGTCTTCTCCTATCCATATTGATTTAGAAGCTGAAGAAGTTGATGAAACTGAAGTCGGACCTCCCAGAGAAGTAAGTAAAGACACCTCATCTTGGCTTGAGAACGTCTTGGGAAGGAAGAGGAGGAGGCCTTCGTACCATTTGAACTTTGTAGAGCTTGACAACACTTATCCACCAATGAAGAAGCCTAAGAAACAAGTTCACATAGAGAAGAATCCAAATGGTGAGATAATCATTGAGACTGTTACGCCCCCAAAGGACAAAAATATTGATGAGGTTGAGGTTGATGATTTCACGATTGTCAAATCCAATCTCCGCAGAAGCACTCAGCATATCAATGTGAACATGTTTGAGGTTGCAGCAGAAAATCTAAAGGATAGAGTGCTTAAGAATGGAGAGGATAAGGCAGCACTCAAGGTTGAAAATCGGCAACTCTGGCAACATATCTCTAATCTACTTCACAACACTTCACAAGCCACTCAATTGCTTCCACAAGTTCTAGAGTCACCGGCTGATCAGAGCCAGTTAAGACAGTTGGTCATATATGGGAAGCGTATGCAAAATTGCATAGAAGAATTCATCATCAAGGGAAGACTTATGCTATCAAGGATGTATTAGTTAAGATATAATGCCCATGATTTGCGTCAAGGGATTCAAGGGTTTGAGCAAGGTTGTCATGTCCCCGAAATTGTGACATTTAGATAATAAAGCAGCATAATTAAAAATATTTAACCATCTGATATTACCTAATTATAATTGTCCAAAACAATATTATAATTATGGATATTATAAATAATATTATGATATAATAGATATTAAAGTATATAAAATTAATATAAAATATAAACATGAAATAATATTATAATTATGATTATAAATATAATGAATAATATAATATACACAAGAAAATCTAAATAATCAAATATAAATGGAAATTATGATTGTTATATAGAAACTAATAAAAATAATTAATAATATAAATAAATATAAATAATATTATAAATAAATTAAAAATAAAATAGTAAAACATAATACACATCAAAACAAAACAAAAAAAATTGAGATATCATTAAGGAATGATTAACTAAAGGTCATGTCCATTTGTGGGGTTATCTCTATTCAAATAGATGCCTCTCTTCATGGAGGTATAAGGATATAAAATAAGTTGTGGGATGTGGAGAAGAGGTAGAAGAAAAAGGAAAAGGATATATTGAATACACGTCATATTTTAAGAAGAAGATAGAAGTATGAAGGAATGAAGATATAAAAAGGAGATCTATCAATAGTGTGTAGAGAACAATAAAAATAGAAATTAGAAAGATTTTAGTTTTCAAAAGGCAGCAATCCTTTCAAAAGGTTGTGTCTCTTCTAATGAATGTCTCTTTTCAAAAAGATACATCTTTTCATTTGAATGTGGAGATATAAAAAGAGAAAGAATGAGATATGTATAGGGAGGAAGAAGGAAATAGAAAATAGAGTGGGAAACAAGAGATAAAATAAAGGTTGTGGATCATCCGAAATTTATAAAGACGGGCAGATGGAAAGTAGATAAGTATTTTATGAATATAAGGAGATAAGTATTTTTATGAATTTAAATAACTTAGATAAATGTTTGTACATTTAACTAATGATGTTGATAAATACGTCATGGATTTAAATAATAGTCTAATTAATAGTAATTCATACATGATGCTATTTATTTAATGTTATCTATATTTTATTGATTGCATGGGGAATAATAAATCATGCATGCTACTAGTTATCTTATAACATTGCTGATATGTTATGCTCCATTGACATTATTGTATGTAATTACATATAGATATAGATATATATAATATGATTATACAATAAAGTTACAAGTGTAGCAATTATTGAGCCTTATAAGTAATTGTGATTATTTGATAGAAAAATGAATAAATTTATGAATGTCCTTATCCTATGATTGATTAGGAAAAGGAGAAAAGGAATGCAGTATGAACACTAGACCATCATAAAAGGATATTTTCAAGAAATCAAGGCAGATTTAGGGTAATCCCAAAATGGGTACATGTTGATGTGATTTTTGTGATCGCACCAATCAGCAGAACAAAGTAATCCGAAGGCTACTCCATTCTCTCTTGATCAAAGTATTCTGTGCGCTAAGATTGCAAGAAAGATCGCACGTTCAACTCCAAGGTTCCGAAATGCTTTGGAATACCCTCAGTAGGTTCATTGTGATATGATTTTTACACGAGGGGACTTACACAATTGTTCAAAACGTTTGCAGTTGACAACAGATAGATGATTGGAAGGGAATTTATGCAATGCGGATGATTTAGCAATAAGGTACGTTTTCCTAAAACTAACTAGAAAAATACAGAATCGAATGGCTGCAGGGATTAAAAAATTTATGACCTATCTTAGGACGGGACGCGGGATCAATTTCGGCAAACTTCAATCAAACTTTGCTCCGCCTCACTTTGGACAACTTACACAAAGTTGGTGCAATCTTCAAGGGGATGGCAAGAAATTTTCAAGTCACAATCCGACATCAAGACACCGTCAAGACGACGCATACCAAGACATGAATTATAACTGAAGGTAGGCTTATAAAGTGATCTAGTTGACCACACAGGACAAACTTGCCGTCAGCAAGCTACTAGTGGTATGGACTAAAACGAAGTTGCCTCGATTAACACCACAAATCCAAAACTAATATCTACTTGCATGAAATGAAAATTACGTTACTTTAAGCTACTTTACACTACTTTAAGCTACTTGAAGTAGAAGGGACAAAGAAACCTCGTTAGCTATTCATAACAAAGATGAATTTCACCATCAATGAAAGATCTTTTATTATGAAACTTTTTCAGAACAATCTCTTACAAAAGTTTTCAAAGGAAAACTTTCCTTCTCCTCCAAACTATACTAAGCTATCAAATTATCTCTCTGCTCTACAAAATGTCTACTCTCTACTATCTAATGTCTAATGATATACAAATGAAGGGGGGATGCCCCTTTTATAGATAGCCCAGTCCAATGGACGGCTCGAATTGCAATTAAATAAATGGATAAGATTAGGCCACCTCAGCCCTAACCCTAAAAACTGCCAGAATGGGGACTGGTACAATAAATGAATCAAAGATTTCCACTCACTCCCAAAATAGTAAAGGTAATTAATGCCCACAATTAGTCTTCTAGAAGGTCACCATCCAAAAGTGTGTTTCCATTCTCCTTCTCTTTGGCTGCAAAATCAATGAACCTAGTAAGCACAACCTCAACCTCTTGAACCGAGATCGGTGGAATGTGATCAAGCTAAAATTCCAACACCGTGACTAACTGCCCGTGCCGTGTACAAGATTTTCTCCAAGCAGCTAAAGCATCCTGTGTACTCTGAATCAAGCTGGAGAAAGTCGAAATGTTTTCAAAGTCATCCTGCACAAAAGTCTTCACCTCCGAAAAGAAAGGTGCCAACCTACCCCTCAAATTATCAGTAGTCACCTCATCAGAAATCAGCCGCCTAGCAAAGATTGCCTCCAAGGTGTTCAGGACTCCATCAATGATATTCGCCATAGCCTTCCTAACTCTAGCTGAATCCGCCTGTGTTCCATCAAAGAATACACACCCTGTGACTACTGAAGAGTACCATCCAGCAAAATTGTACCTATCACCCTCCTGAATAACTCCTCCATCAATCAGCATCCGCAAAGGAGTATGCATCAATGCCTCCAAATGCTGAATAACTTTGCTCTGATAGACAGAAGCATCACCCCAAGCCTGATCAACCGCCTCCACTCGTGCCATAATGTCGGAAGTTTGCCGGTAAACATGAGCAAGATCTTCCATGAATTTCTTTGTCTCGGCACGAACACCTGTAACCCATTTGTCTGCCTCATGTGCCATTTTTCTCAAATCTTCTAGGCCATTAACAGATTCTCTGGACAACTCGGCATGAAGCTCTATTGTTGGATTCTCCTGCCCACAAGGACAAGACAAATGTTGCATGTATCTTATCAACGTCTTATGCTCTTTCTTCAATTTCTTATACTTTCCTTCAGTTATGAGCAATTTGTCCTTGAGTGCCTGATAGGAGTTATCACACTCCTCAATGATCTGTGCACCGGTGGGACGACCTAAATCTATGGTTGTGATCACATAATTTTCTAGCACTGCTTCATCTCGATCACAATCAACCCTCGGCACAGCTACGTGAAGGGTGCGAGAGCCATCCTCATCTGTTGAGATCTTCGAAAATTTTCTAGCTCTCTTCTTTGGTGGAGGCGCGCTGATCCTACTCAAAAATTCCTCCATCTCAACCCCTGGATCAGCCTCTTCACTGGGGCTCCTTCTCATTCTATCTCTGAGCCAATCAGGTACAACCTGCTGAATAACAAACAGCTGCTCCTCTCTAGCTCCCTCTTCACGGACTTGTTCTACTTCAATTTCATTCTGGCGAGGCTCATTGGCCTCTAACGGCTGAGTATCTCCCGAAACTGCATCATCCTCTAGAGTTGTTTCTAACTCATGCTGGAAGTGTGTATCAGTAGCAGTCTCCTCATCTTCCTCCTACACATCATCTCTAGTAGGCGCATTAACACTTTGGCCAACTGATTCTCTCCGTGGTGGCTGATTTTCTTCATGTACCTCCTGTTCCTAATTCAATGCATTTCTCTGATCAACAAATAGAGAAACCTCCTGTATACTTGGAGAGTGTGTCTCCAATGGCCTCGGTGACTCAACCACAACTCTCGAAGGCTCCGACTGAACTGGCTCCTGCCTTCGAGATTTTGGACCTCGAGTAATCTGTTTCTTCCTGCTGGTAGTGTCCTTCCTTCGAGATTCTGGACCTCGAGTAATCTGTTTCTTCCTGCTGGTAGTGGGTGTCCTATGATCTCCCATCAAGTTGTAAGTCAAAGGAATTGACCTACTCTTCAATCTGCGCACATGCCTCTCAACCCATGCTCTGGTGAAAGTCATGACTGGTATACAAAACGTGTCCAAATCAGCTATCTCTAGCTCCGACCAATCTGGGAGTGGAAGTGGCGTGTCTCTCACTGCCTCATCATCTGGATGGAGAACATTCACGTCCTCATCCACCTGGTCTGGTACTGGAATAATTTCACACTCCCGAATCATACCCAATGGTAGCCTCGAAAACATTCTTTTCCTGACTTCAACCTCATCTGATGCACCAGCCCAGTAATCCTCAATATTTGCTTTATGCTTGAACTCCTCTGACTGTATCCATCTGATATTGTTGTGTGGGTCATAATGCTATCTGCTGGTGTGATAAGAAAAATGAAAGGACTGAAGCTCATTTTCAGCTTCTCTGGCTGCTTGAAGTGAAGGACACACTTCATCTAAATTACCCATGACAATTGGGAAGTCAATCCCTCCCTTCTTCTTTCTTTTCTAAATCTTATCATAGGCAACAAGTTGCCTAAATATCTCTAACATCAAGATTCTATTGGTTGGGTACTTAGGCAATCTATACGGGTATGAAGAAAAACCTTGCAACTTGATATAAGAAAACTTCAGAAACTTGCAAGGTTTTTCTTCGTACCCGTATAGATTGCCTAAGTACCCTCAAGATCCTATTGGCTCCTTATATGAAATTCCTCTGTACTTCGTCACACGAGCCAACATGTAAACAAGGTAGGAGCCCATGTAAAATGTTTTTGTCCTTCTCAAACTCCGAAGCTGCTCATGTAAATTCTCACTAATCATCACCGCCCAATTGATGTGCTCTTTCCCTTCCAACATGAGGTTTATGTAATAGAACATCCATGGCTCAAAAATAAATGCTTGAGGGCAGCCTCCAACTCTACTAAACATCATGATCAAGTCGCAATACTCCTGCTTCAAATCATCTGATATAATTTGCTTTGGTAACTTCGTACGAGAGGGCTTGGGCTTGTTCATCCAGCGAGCGTTGATCATGTCAGCACATCTCTCGAATGTTGAAGCATACATTTGCTCAGCACACTCTCTTGTCTTGTAAATCATCCTCTCATGCGCTAGGATTCCAAAAGCTTCGCCGATAGCTTCAGGAGTGAGGTTGGCGAATACTTGACCATCTGGTGAGACAATAGACCTGTGATCAGGATCATAGCAATTAGCACACTCCATCATTAGCTCCGGACACAGAATAGCTGGTGGGAAACCAACAACTGCATACAATCCACTTCGAACAATATTGTGCGAAGTGATCGAAGAACGATGATTGAAAACTCCCATCATTCGACTTTTGAAAGCCATATTGAAAAAGCCCAAATTTGTATCAGCCAGCTTGCTCAACTTTGAAGTGAATTTTGACTCTGGAAGAAAAGGCTTGCTCAGCTTTTTGATAACGGCCTGCCTGGGTGCACCATTGCTATCTCTGCCAATTGCTCTTACTTCAGCCATCCTGCAAAATAATAAACAGCCATCAAAAATTAACTTAGAAAAAAAATAAAATAACATGAAATATCATTGGGGCTGCCAGTCAACTTTTAAAATTTAGAAGCTGCAACATCATATTTCATTTGCAAACCTCAACTTCTCCTCTAATAATTTCAAACTTTCAACACTTAGAAAGTTCTCTGCTTTCAGCAACCTCAAACTTCAAGTGCGAATTATCTTTGAGCTTCAGCACACAACAATTCTTCTTCTTCTTCAAATCGAACTTCTCTACTTGCACTGCAACTTCAACCTCAGAGCTAAAATCGAACTTCTTCAGCACTTAGACTTTTTAAATTGCAGCCTTATAAGTCTTCTCTACTTCAAATCGAACTTTTCTCAACCTGCACTGTAATTTGCTATTTCAGAGCTCAAGTCATACTCTTCAACTAATGGAGAAGAAATGAATCAACTTTCAGCTCATATAGGCAAGTCGAATTCTAGAAGGAAGCCAAGTTTAGCTAATTCATTAAATCTCCACTACTTCACAGCAGGAATTCGAATTTCCCTCCCTCTGGCAATTTCAACACTTGTCACTTGGCGTCTGGAATCTTGGCCTTCTAGAATATCTGCCTTGACTGGCATACTTAGCATTTAAATTCATTTTGAAAACATTCACTTCAAATTTATTCTTTAAGAAATTTAATTCACCAACTGAAGCTCTGACATTCAATTTTATTCATCCCTGACTCTGGAAGATTCATCTTATGAAGAATTCGATTAAAATCATCTAGGCAATCCATTTCAAATTCATCATCTGAAGCATTTTACCTTCGAAAACACATTTTATCCATTTTGCCTTAGAAAAATTTAAATTTCCCTTAGGAAAATTTCATAATTCAATTGTCGATCAAATTCTCCATCTTGAAAGTCTTGGCGAAGCGCAGAGGACTTTAAAATCCATTCCTTGTCGAAGATCTTCAATACCCAGAAGAAAATTTCCTTCAGAACTTGTCGAATTCATGGGTCTACAATGAAGGGGTACATTTAATTTTTGAATTTTAAACCTTAGGAAAATCATTTTAATCAAATTTAATCTAGTTCTTCATCCTTGGGCGTACTTTCTTGTTCTTGACTTGAAATTTCTAATCAACCTCGTGAAGCTGGCATCCCCTTACTCATCCATTGCCAATTATGTTCAAGCCTCTGAAAACTTCATGTCTTCTTCAACTTAGGCGTATTTTTCCTCTAGAGATAAAATTTTAAATATTGACACTTAGGAAAAATATTCCACCACCTTATTACTAGCTTGGGTGCACATAGGCATCATGGAGGAATTAACTTCAACGCCTAGCATGTTTTTACTTATCTTCCTCATGGCGCATATAGCCTATTGAGGAGGTCTTAATTTATTTCAACGCCTTAGCAACCTTTTCAAATTTTATTCTAGTAAGCACCTTGGGCGCATTTAGCACCTTGAGGAGGATATTTGTTATTTCAATGCTTGGCATAAGTTATCACGCCTTAAAATATTCTCTCATCCACCAACCTTGCATGGGCGCATTTAGCATGTGATGGACTCAACTTTTACTCCACCTCATTTCCATCTTGGGCGCATTCAAAGGGTAGAGGTGGACATCAACTCTTTTGTCTTCTTCCTAGCTTATTCTAGCGCATTTCATATGTTGAGAGGAATTTCAACATTTTTTTCTTTTGAGTCTTTTCTAGGCCAAGTTGGGCGCATTTCATATGTGTGGTGGCCTAAACATCAACGCCTTTGACTTGCCTTCTCTTCTACTTTAAACTTGGCGGATTTGAGACATGTAGAAGGATTTGTCTCAACACTTAGAAAAAATTTTGCATGCTTGACTTTAAGTGGGCGCATTTGGCCTATGGAGGTGGATAAGTGCCATGCCTTAGAAACTTTTTTAACTTCTGCCACCTTGAAGAGGGCGCATTTAGCCTACGGAGGAGGATGAAACCTTGACTTAGAATTTTAAACACCTTTATCCTTATTTGGGCACATATGGGGGTACCTGCAGGATATTCCAACACTTAGCACCTTTTTCAACCACCTTCTAACTTGATGAGGGTGCATTTGGCTTGTGGAGGTGAATAAGCTTCAGACCTTAGCCATTTTTCTTTCCTTTTGCTACCTTCTCCATGCCCTGCTATTTATAGTAAGTCCTTTAATTTTCACACTTCTAAAGCTCAGATTGATACGGAATTTTAAGCATAGGATCCTCATGACCTATTTAGCCTGTTCACACTGCCATCTCGAGCTGACCTGCTATTTTAAGCCCATTTCTGAAGGTGGTCTACTATTTATAGTAATTGTCTGTTTCTGAGACCTCCACAACTCCGTTTGACTTGAAATTTGAATGACGTGCTCCTCATCGGATGACATGCCCGTTCACACTGGCGCCTGTTGCTAATTTACTATTTTTGCCAGTTTTTAGAACGCCTTACTATAAATAGTAAGTGCTCTGATTGCCCTCAAATTTTACCAGTGGATAGCTTGAAGGATACTGATCACAGTGGGATACACCCGTTTTCGAAAATTCTAGCATTTTACCCCTCATTTTGGGTCCTGAAGCTGGAAACCCTAATTTGACTTGCATGTATATCAAATGACCTTCATTTGACCTCGTTTTTGTTGCACTTCGCCCTATTTGTAATACTGATGTGCTGGGAGAGAGCTGCTGGAATGTACTTGCTAAAAATAGGAAGTCCCTGAAAAGTGATCACCTTGCTTTGCATGTCACACCATCGCGTAGCTCTTGAAAAACCCATAAGGAATCACTCGACATGCGCTGAAAACCCTGACATGCAAACCTTTAAAATAGCTTCTGAAAGCTTAACTATGAAAGTGATCATCTCATTTTGCATGTTACACCATTGCGAAGCCCTCGAAAAACCCACAAGGAATCTCTAGACATGCAATGAAGAATTTCGCATGCAAACCCTAAAAATCTGCTCTAGAAGCTGAATTTGCTAAAAATCGACAGTTGTCTGTTCTGACTCAAAACTTGCAGATGAGTATCTTTACACGTTTTGGATGCAGTGTAATGGTTGGAACTCCAAAAATGCTGAGGAAATGCCTTGAATTGCACACTTACTAAAAATAGCAAGTTGTCAGATTTTGATCAAACTTAGCTGGGAGCTTGCTGGAAGCACGCTGACAACAATGTTAGTCTCAGATTTCAATTTATTCACTTCATTTCACTTCAGATTGACAAGTAAAGTACAAACCCTAATTCTACGAACTTGACCAAAATTTCACGCTTAAGCTCACAAACGGGCACATCCCCAGAAAGCAGACCGCAGAAAGAGACAAAGAGAGAGAGAGAGAGAGAGAGAGAGAGAGAGAGAGAGAGAGAGAGAAAACCAAAGCCAAAAGACCAAAATGGAGCAAAAAATAGGGGGTCCCCATTTTGAATGGGGCAATGTGTGAAAAGCTCACAGCAGTACATTCTAGTGGTATCAAAGCATCTTTCCTGGCATCCTGTGTGTGCTTGAGCTACTTGTGTACTTGTTTCAGCTACTTGCTTACTTGCTTGAGCTGGTTGCTTACTTGCTTGAGCTACTTGCCTACTTGCTTGAGCTGGTTTCCTACTTGCTTGAGCTAGTTGCTAGCTTGCTTGAGCTACTTCCTTACTTGCTTGAGCTGGTTGCCTACTTGCTTGAGCTACTTTCTTGTCTACTTAAGCTACTTTCCTACTTGCTTGAGCTAATTACCTGCATGCTTGAGCTGGTTGCTTGTTTGGTTGAGCTATTTGAATTGCCTACCTATCTACTTGAGCTACCAGCCTATGTGCTTCAATTGTGTTGGTGTTTAAATTCACACCTCTGGAATGCGTATTTGAAACGGAAGCTATGCACAGAAAACTGCTCTTCAAATTAGGAGGGGAAGCTCCCTCTTGCTGATGGTATTCAAGAAAGTAAACTAAAACTAAGTTGCCTATCTTTTTGATCAGCTAGAGCACAAGGTTTATAAAACACAAACACTGCAGCTGAGATTTTTTAATTTGAAGAACTACTAATTAACTAACTTAAACTAAAGACGTTTCTAACTTCTCAAGTAATAAGCAGAGCAAGAGAAACTAGAAATGAACAAGGTAGATTTTCTGACAAAATACTTCGATAAACTCTTTCTCAACGAACATCTACACACTTCAATGTAAGTTGAAATCAAGATCATAAAAGTAAAACACAAATAACTGAAGTCTGAGATTTTATATCAAGGCAAAGGAGGCTCATGATTTTATTACTTGAACTTTTGGAACAAAAATCACTTCTAACATGCCTGGAATAAGAAATTGCAGCTAAAGAGGCTTGCAATCTTATTCTTACACAATAGAAACAACAATCACACTAACTCCTTGTTGGCTAAAGAGGCTCAACAATTTGCTATCACAACACAAGTGAACTGAAACTGAATAACAACTTGCTGCAATACAGGCTCGCAATTTGCTAACACAATAACCATTAAAGAAAACTAATGAGCAAAGGCTCTTATTTATAGGCAAGCAGAGGAGTAGGGAACCCTAAAATCTCCTTGCTTTCACAATCTAGGGCTTGCTTAGCAAGCAAGCTTTATTACTAAATCTAGAAAGAAGATAACACCTAAAACCTAAGAAAGCGGGAAAAGAAGGAAATGCCAACTATTACAATTATCTTCTTTCTCTTCTTCAAAGAATGGATAAGAATCATTCCAAGAATAGAAAGAAAGCGGAATGAAAGCTTCTAGATGAAAGCCGCTTTAAATCTCAATCATATCCGCTAGAAAGCAGGAAACTGAGTCCTGGTCAAGTGCATTGATACTATCTAAGGCAATATTCCGATTCTCCAAGATCTCTTCGCCTTTTGTGATCAAACCTAGAGGATCTTTCACTTCTTCAGTTGCTTTATGAGTTTTGTTCTTGAAAAACATCGCTGCCCCAAAAGATGACTCACAAATTTGATAACTTGGCGGCTCTGCAACTTTATGCTTCTGACACTTCGCTTGATTTCCAACAGAAGAGTATTGCACAACTCTTTTCTGATACCTTTCATTTTTCTCATATCACACCTCCTTGTGTTCTTCAGCTGAGATGATGTAGTTTTGACATAGTGTCGATTTGGTCTTAAACTCGAGGGGAGTGTACTCCATAGTGAAAACCTTGAAGAATGACTATAAACTCGCCTATGTTCAGACAAGCTTTGAGCAATTTTCTATTTTTAGAATGCTGGTTTTTCGTCCTCAAACGGACAAATTTTTGGAAATTTTTCTGAGATATGGGTTTTGCTCAGAATTTCCTTGCAATACAACCCAGATCGTTCATTTTTTAAAATCTTGAATTTTGACTAAAAAAGCAGCAAACCCTAATTTCTTCAATTTTTCACTAACAAAGCTGGTACCTGGGTTTTGTTTAGAATACAATTAGAAATGGACCCAGTTGATCAGATTTGAAAAATACTGATGGCTGATCGAAAAAGCAGCCAACCCTAGAATTCGAAATTTTCTTGAAAAAAAACTATGATATGGGTTTTCTTCAGAAGACTGTTTTGAGAGGACCCAGATGATCAAAAATTGAAAACCTTGAAGATTTCACTGACATGCAAACAAAAAAAGCAGCTGCTGCAACTTGATGAAAATTTCTTGAAAAATTCTTCAAAAGAATGAGTTGAGTAGACCCAGAAGGCTGAAAATTGAAATCTTGGATCTTCTCCTTCAGAAATTTGATCTTCTAGATGAAAAAAAACATGAAAAAGCAAGATCTTATGTTGCTAGTCTGAAAATTATTCTTGAAAATCAGCAACCTTGAGCTCATGGATCTTGAAATAAAACTTCAAATTTGCTGCTCTATTCTTCTCCTTTGGACGCCACCTGCAAAAACGATGAAGATTGAATGGAAGAGATGTTTTAAATATACTTAGTTGAAATAGGTTTTCTTTCTTTTGTTTTTATCTTCAAAACCCTAAAAATTGGCCTGTTCAATGAACTTGGACATTCCCTTCCTCTTTCCATTTTGAATCTTTTGAAAACTTTGAAAATTTCACTAAGGCATTGTAAGTTGGGCGCCCTTCTTGGCTAGGGGCACCCACTTCACCCAATGTTAGTCATTTTTTGAGTTTTTTTAACTTTTCACCATTTTGACCCCTTACTTTGTCCTCGATCTTCAGCTTCCAGATTAATCCAATGAACGAGTTGGATGATTCATCGCATAGCCTGACTGTTTCTGAGAAGATTGTTCTGGAGGCGCCTTTGACAGAAAAACTTCGTTTTGACCTTCAAATTCATGGGAGCCCATTTCCTCCAGGGGCTCCGAACTTTCATAGTGTTAGCCATTTTTGTGATTTTCAAGTTCTTCCTTTTCCCTTTGATCTTTTAATGAAATCTTGATTCCGGGAGCTACACTGATCCGATCGATTGACCGTCAACTCCATTGGATAGCACGACTAAAACTAACGAAGTGATCTTAGAAGTCGTATTTGCAAATTCTAATATCTCAGGGCTCAAAATCTTGGGCGCCTTTCTTCACCAGGGGCGCCCAAGTTCACCAAACTTAACCATTTTTCTTAAGTTTTCAACTTTTCTTCAATTTTGACCCCTGGTTTGATCCTGATTTCTGGATGTTCGAATGATCCGATGGAGGAGCTGAATAATTCACCGCGAAGCTTGACTGATTCTGAGAAAATCACCCTGGAGATACTTCTGGCTAAAAACTTCGTTTCAACCTTCCAATTCATGGGAGCCCATTTCCTCCAGGGGCTCTGAACTTCACCAGAGTTGGCCATTTTTCTGTATTTTCTTCTCTCCTTTTGACTTTGACTCTTATCGGACCCTCTGTTCCGCCTGCTGCATCTGGTGACTGCCATCTCTGATTGACATGTTGTGCTCTGATGAAGACGCCCGTTGCGAAGTTGCCTGAATTCTGGAGAGATTGAGCACATTTGCAAACCCTTATTGTTGAGTTAGGCCCCTCAAAAAGCTGGGTGCCCCTAGGCATCAGGAGCACTGAAAGTTTCCAGAGTTGGAAAATTTTCTGACATTTTCATAATTTTCACTTTCTCCTGTTTGAAACTGCTTTGTTTGATCTCGAATTCTGGGTGACTGAATGATCTGTTGACTGCACTGTCGGACTCGTTGTGGAGCTGGAAGGATTTTGAATAAATTTGACGGAAAGCTCAAACCCTAATTCCATCATCTGGTGCCCTAAAAAGATGGGCACCCTTCCTCACTTGGGGCACCCAAGTCAAGCAGACTTACTCAATTTTAGGCAATTTTCACCTTCGTCCTTTGTTCATTGTGCATGTCCATCAATTCATCTTTTGTTCAATGCTTGCGTGTTAAATCTGACACCTGGCAGCTGACTGACCTCCATTGATGACTTCGGAGTTCCTGATATGCTTCTGAAAAAGCAGAATAGACCCACTAGGGAAAAACTGATTTTTTTGAGATTTTGACTGCACTAGCCTGATATGGAAGTATTTTGAGCCAATCAAAATCAGTTTGGACCCTAGCGGACAAACTTTCTATTTTTAGAAAGTTTTGCCAATATCTATTTCGAAAGAAAACCAGAAAAAGTTACTAAATTTAGAAAATTTCTAAAAATAGCAGTTTTCCTAAAATTTAGGGATGAAAAACTGAGATCTGGGTTTTGTAGGTTAAGCTGCTCTGAGCAAACCCAGATCGTCAAAATTTGAAAATTTTGCATTTTAACCCCTCATGCAAGACATGCACACCCAAATTTTGACCTTTTTGACTGATTTAACAAGACTTTTACTCATTTCTTCAAAATGTCTAAGTGTAACAAAAAAACTTTAATTTTGGGGTACAACAAGTTGCTTGTTGCCTTCTTTAACTACTTGCTTGTGTGCTTGAGCTACTTGAGTTACCTCCTCTAGACGATGAAGGACAACTTATCTTAGAGCTAGAATTTATCCTAGACACCAGAGAAAGGACATTGAGGAACAGGATCATTACCGAAACTCTAATCAAGTGGAAGGGACTTCCTAAAGAAGATGCTACATGGGAAAGAGAAGAAACCATCAAAATGTTTAGAGATAAACAAAGTCAAGAAGGTGGCATCATTGGCTGGGAAACAAGAGGTTCTTGCAGATCGAAGTGGTATGCAAGCTTGCCAAAGACAAAGGTATACTCTATAAACATATAGAAACACATTCTGATGTATACAGATCAGGTATGCCCTGTAACCATTGAATGTAATTACTTTACGTTGACATTCGTTAACCTTATCATAGCTATCATATGTAAGTGTAAAATAAGTATCAAGATATATATATGTATAAATAGATAAATACATATATGTTATTTTGAATTAGACAACTAATGAGATCATGATGATCTATTCCATCATAAGTATTGTGTGAGGTAACCACATGAAATAACCATGGAAGGGGAGAAGAATAAAATGGGACAAAATCATTTGATATTCTGATCACCAAGGATTGAGGCTGGAAGGCACGAGGAATCTACAGGTAAGTATAAAACAAAATATTTAATAAATTCAAATAATGAGTTCGGTAAATACATCATGAATTTAGATATTAATTTTTAGTAAATATATCTTGAAATTAAATGATAATGTGGTAGAATAAGAATTTATATATAATGATAATTATTCTAGTTGATGTCGCTCATTTCTATTGATGTCATTTTGGAATAATAAAGTTATACGTGCTACTATTTATTCTTAATATCTTATAGAATTACTGATATGTTTATTTTGAATTGAATACCTAACTATATTATTGTGATGTATTCTATCATAATGTCTCTCACATGAAGTGTATTTCATATTTTCATCAAAGTTTTGTATCATCAAACAAACATGTAGAAAGTTAATGGAGGGAACCTGTAGGGAGCAAGTACTAGTTCTCCTCTAGGTATGCCACTCCCCGGATCGGAAGACCAAGAGACATGCCATCGGGAGCCAAGGGAGTGATATCTGCTCTTGGGCTTAGAGAGAGTATCTACAGGCCTCCTATGGATTCCTCTCCTCTAAACTATCGCATGTTTAACTTGAGGAATTCTCCAACATAGTTGGGAGATGATGAGGATGGATAAGGAAAGCAGGTACAAGCGTATCCCCTAAGTACACCACTCCTCGGATCGGATGACTGAGTATCATGCCATCAGGAGTCAGGAGGAATGGTATATCTGCTCCTGGGCTTAGGAAAGATTGCTTCGGGCGGACTTATCCTTCTCATCCAATCCCTTACTATGATAGAGTCCTATATTTGGTGTAATTTGACTTATTTGTGTAATGGACAAATCAGATTTTCATTTTAATGTGTTGTATGGTAAAAAATAATTCTTATATGTTTTATACGTACATGATGTGGTTTGTCTTATATAATTGTATTTGCGCTTGAGTGTATACTCTATATTTGAGTGAATACTTTATGACTTATGATTGTATTTGAGTGTATACTCTATAACCTTGTATTGATATTTGAGTGCATACTCTATAACTTGTATTTGAATTCAAGATGTATATTGTATTCAAGTGTACACCATGTGACTTATGTGTATTCCAGTATATTCAAGTTGTATACTCCGTGACGTACATATACTTCATTTCTTTCCCTAAGTATAATTATATGATTTATATGCCTTGTGTGTAATCTATTGCTCGACGCTTCTGTGTGTATTCGTCTTACATCGTTTGTCTTACTCTGCATATTTATAAGTGTATTTCATGTAATTTTATGCTTCATGTGTAATCTGTGACTATGCTCTACACATGTGATCATGTTTGCTTCATACTTTCTATCTTGTATGCATTTATGATTAATATAAAGTCTACACGACTGATCTGTGGATAACTTTCTGATGTGTCTTTCATGATGGGTGTGTTTTAAGCATGTCTACTTGCGATTCACAAGCATACCCCATGCTTTATATATTCAAGTGTGAATACTTCATACCTTATGTATTTGAGTCTATGTTCCAAGTTGATGTATGCTCCATGTATTTATTCATGCTTGTACTTCATGCTTGTTGGCGTTTAAATTCGCACCTCTGGAATGTGAATTTGAAACGGACAGCTATGCACAGTAAAACTGCTCTTCAAATTAGGAGGGGAAGCTCCCTCTTGCTGATGGTGTTGAAAGAAAAGTAAACTAAAAACTAAGTTGCCTATCTTTTTGATCAGCTAGAGCACAAGGTTTATAAAACACAAACGCCGCAGCTGAAATTTTCTGATTTAAAGATTTCAACTACGACTAACTTAACCTAAAGACGTTTCTAACTTCTCGAGTAATACACAGAGCAAGAGAAACTAGAAATGAACAAGGTTGATTCTCTGACAAACTGCTTCAATAAACTCTTTTCCAACAAACAACTACACACTTCAATGTAAGCTGAAATTAAGATCATAAAAGCATAACACAAATAACGGAAATCTGAGACATTATACCAAGGCAAACGAGGCTCATAATTTTATTTCTCAAACTTCTGGAACAAAGATTATCCTAACACATGCACGGAACAAGAACTTGCAGCTAAAGAGGCTTGTAAACTTGCTCTTACACAAAAGGGACAGTGATTACAACAACTACTTGTTGGCTAAAGAGACTCAACAATTCACTATCATAAACACAAGTGAACTGACAATGAATAACAGCTTGCTGGCTAAAAGAGACTCAGGAATTTGCTATCACAATATCCGTTAAAGAAAACTAATGAGCAAAGGCTCTTATTTATAGGCAAGCAGAGGAGTAGGGAACCCTAAAATCTCCTTGCTTTTACAATCTAAGGCTTGCTCAGCAAGCAAGTTTTATTTCTAAATCTAGAAATAAGATAACGTCTAACACCTAAGAAAGCGGGAAAAGTAGGAAACACCAACTATTACATTTATCTTCTTTCTCTTCTTCAAAGAATGGATAAGAATCGTTCCAAGAATAGAAAGAAAGCGGAAAGAAAGCTTCTAGATGAAAGCCTCTTTAAATCTCAATCATATCCACTAAAAACTAGGCAACTGGGTCCTGACCAGGTGCATTGATACTATCTAAGGCAATATTCTGATCCTCCAAGATCTCTTCGCCTTCTATGATCAAACTTAGAGAATCCCTCTCTTCTTTGGCTGCTTTCTGAGTTTTGTTCTTGAAAAACATCGCTGCCCGAAAAGATGACTCACTAATTGATAACTTGGCGGCTCTGCAACTTTATGCTTCTGATACTTTTGATTTCCAATGGAAGAGTATTGCACCACTCTTTTCCAATACCTTTCATTTTTCTCATATCACACCTTCTCTCGTTCTTCAGCTGAGATGATGAAGGTTTGACATAGTGCTGATTTGGTCTTAAACTCGAGGGGAGTGTACTCCATATTGAAAACCTTGAAGAATGACTATAAACCCGCATATGTTCAAACAAGTTTTGAGCAACTTTCTATTTTTAGAATGCTGGTTCTTCAACTTCAAACAGACAAATTTTTGGAAATTTCTCTGAGATATGGGTTTTGCTCAGAATTTCGTTGCAATACAACCCAGATCGTCTATTTTTGAAAATTTTGAATTTAGACTGAAAAGACAGCAAACCTTAATTTCTTCAATTTTTCGTCGAAAAAGCTGGCACCTGGGTTTTGTTCATAATACAATTAGAAATGGACCCAGTTGATCTGATTTGAAAAACACTGATGGCTGATCGAAAAAGCATCCAACCCTAGAATTTGAAATTTTCTTGAAAAAGCTATGATATGGGTTTTCTTCACAAGACTGTTTTGAGAGGACCCAGATGATCAAAATTTGTAAACCCTGAAGATTTCATTGACATGCAAATAAAAAGCAGCTGCTGCAACTTGATGAATTTCTCCAAAAATTCTTCAGAAGAATGAGATGAAGAAACCCAGATGGCTGAAAACTAAAATTCTTTGACCTTCTCCTTCAAAAATTTGATCTTCTGGATGCAAAAAAAAGCAAGGTCTTATGTTGTTGGTTTGAAAATTATTCATGAAAATCAGCAACCTTGAGTTCTTGAATCTTGAAACAAATCTTCAATTTGCTGCTCCAATTTTCTCCTTGAGACGCCACCTGCAAAAATGATGAGTTTTGAAAGGAAGAGATGTCTTAAATACATTTAGGGCTTGAAATAGCTTTGCTTTCTTTTGTTTTAATTTTCAAAACCCTAAAACCAGCATGTTCAATGAATTTGGACATTCATCTTTCTCTCACAATTTTGAATCTTTTGAAAATTTTGCAAATTTCACTAAGGCATTGAAAGTTGGGCGCCCTTCTTGGCTAGGGTCACCCATTTTCTCCAGAGTTAGCCACTTTTGAGAATTTTCAACTTTTCTTCCATTTTGACCCCTGGTTTGACCTCGATCTTCGGCTTCCAGATTGATCCAATGAACAAGCTGGATGATTCATCGTGTAGCCTGACTGATTCTAAGAAGATTGTTTTGGAGGCACCTCTGGCGAAAAACTTCGTTTTGACCTTCAAATTCATGGGAGCCTATTTCCTCCAAGGGCTCCGAACTTTCACAGTGTTAGCCATTTTTGCATGATTTTCAAGTTCTTCATTTCCCTTTGATCTTCTGATGAAATCTTGATTCCAGGAGCTACGCTGATCTGATTGACTAGCTGAAGGTTCACTGAATAGCTTGGTTGAAACCGACGAGATGATCTTTGACACTTCATTGGCGAATTTCATCATCTCAGAGCTCAAACTCTTGGGCACCCTTTCTCTCCAAGGGCGCTCAACTTGACCAAACTTAGCCATTTTTATGATATCTTCGCCACTTTCTCTTCTACAGATGATCCTGCCTGATCTAGTGTTCTGAAGCTTGGATTGATTGATGGTTGGGCTTGTCGCGAAGCTGAGAAGATTTTGGAGGGGGTTCTTTCGGAGTTACTTCGCCAAAAAGTTAGATTTGGGCCTTCAAAAGCTTGGGCGCCCTTCTTGGCTGGGGGCGACCAACTCTACCATACTTAGAATATTTTCTTGCATTTTCACCTTGCTTTTGATTTTCGAGATTTCACTCTCGTCAAACCCTTTGTTCAACCTTTTGCATTTGACGACTACCATCTCAGATTGACGTGCTGAAGATTTTGTTGGAAAGCTTGATCAAATCTGACGAAGTCACGTTAGAGCTTCACTGGCAGATTCATCTGTTTGGATACTCAAAAACTTGGGTGCCCTTCTCCTTCAGGGGCGCCCATGTGCTCCAGACTTAGAAAAAATTTCATTAAATTACATCTTCAAATTCAAACCTTCATTTTGTACCTTCGACTCTGATCTGGATTTGCCTAAGATTGGCCAGCCAGATGCCCTGACAAAGATATTCATTGCGAAGCAGGCTGAATTCCAAAGAGATTGAGCATTTTAGCAAACCGTAACTGTTGGATTTTCCCCTTCAAAAAGTTGGGCGCCCTTCTTCACCAGGGGCGCCCAAAGTTCCCAGACTTAGTCAAATTTTGGTGATTTTCATTCTTTTCATTATGACTTCTGTTTGGATCTTCCCTGTTTGATTTCGAATCTCGGACGATTGGATGATCTAATGACTGCACCGTTGGATTCGTTGCGAAGCTGGAAGAAGACTGAGCAACTTTGCTTGGAGACTTAAACCCTAATTTCACCATTTGATGCCCTAAAAAGATGGGCGCCTATCTCCTCTTGGGGCGCCCATGTCAAGCAGTGTTAGCCAAAATTTTACAGATTTCAACTTCCTTCTTCGTTCTCCATGCATGTTTGTCAACTCACCTTTGGTTCAACGCTTGAGTGTTGAATCTGACGCCTGGCAGCTGACTGTCCTCCATTGTTGGCTTTGGAGCTCTTGAAATGCTTTTGAAAAAGCAGAATAGACCCACTAGGGCAAAACTGATCTTTTTCAATGCAATCAGCTTCATGCATTGAAAAATCAGATTTGTGTTTAGTAACACCTTCAAACTCTACATCTTCAAGAGCCATATGGTCTTCTAGCTTTTCTTCTTCATCACCGTCTCCTTGATCAAACATTATGGCAGCATCCAACTTGATCAAAGAATCATAGTTGTCCGTTGTTCGAAAAGTTTCTGTAACCACATATTCCTCTTAAGTGGCTGCAACCACTTCAAAGAGATCATTATGGAGCTTTGTTAGACAATCTTCCTTTTCAAAGGCAACTTCTCCTCCAAGGGCCACCTCATAATTTGTAATGCAATTTGGTTCTTTTTCTTCATCAGGATCAAAGGGAAACTTATCCCATACAAGTTCTTTCTCATGACTTGATTCCAATACTCCTGAATCCCAAATGCCAAGGGGTTGATTGTGTTGGTCAACCGGAAAAATATTTTCATGCTCCACTGAAGGTATTAACTCAGAAAATAAGTCAACTCCTGAATCTCTTAAGCTGACTTCAAAAAAAATTATTTCCAATGGTTCGGTTTGCTGGTCAAACCTAAGTTCAACAATGTCACCACTGAAATGGAGTGAAGAACCTTCTATACTTATTGTTTTGAAAACTTCACCATCCCTATCTTCTTCGGGACCTTCATGGGAAAGTATGTCACCAATTTCTTCATGTGAACTTCTTGAGAAGTTGGGATAGTAATAAGAGGGAAACCCTTCATCACCAAATCTTTAACATGACCTTGCATGATCTCTTTGGAATCATTTCCAACATCAAGACCACTAATCTCTTCTTCATCACGCTCTAACTTCTTCAAAAGTGGCTTCAGTTTCTCCTCACATTGATTAAACAATTCCTTGATCAGCATAGCCGCCATAGGAGAATCCTTTTCTCCATGTTCATAGGCGTCCAAGAGAAGAGATTGGACATTTGGTGGAATTTCATCAACCTCTTTAATGGTGAAAACAAGAATATTTTTTACAGCTGCAATAACATCATCTTCTTGTTCACTCCAAGTGGATATGAGGAGGTAATGAAACAAGTGATAAATTTGATCATCCATTTCCAAGTCTAATAGCAAGTTACTTATCCTGAGATCTGAAAATGTCTTCAAGATAGCAACCTTTCTGGGAAATTGACTGCTACTGGTTTCATCAAGATCTTGGAAACTTTCTACAATCCTATGGAGAATCTCCTTCATAATTTCATCTTCATAAGGTATCAAAGGGGCTACTATCCTCATAACTTCACTAAAGCATGAAGTAACCAGCAAACTGATTTCCTCATCTGGGTGCCTTAGCCAATATGGCTGATTCAAAGAGGCCATTGCAGGTGCTAATGCCAACTGCATCAGCTCTGAAGGTGATTGCTCCAACAAATGAAGATTGTTCTCTTCATCTTCCCTTGACTGAAATTCTTTTCCAAGTCTTTTTCCAACCTCATAAAGTGGCATTGCTAGGTTCATCTCTTCAACAGGAGCCATAATCAACTCTAACTTCTTCCAATTCCTGAACAAAATTTGCAACATCTTCAAAACTTTTGAAAACTGATACTGAACTCAGGTGAAGAATCTGATTTCTCTGTCACTCATCTGTCAGCTGACTCTATCTTTTTCACAGGATGGCAGGATCTTGGCTCTGATACCACTGTAATGAGCCGAACCAATTTTTTTCCCAAAATGGGGACATTACAGAGGTTTGGTGGAGGTGAAACCTATTGGAAATATTGTCATTGATGTCAAAGGTAAAAAGACGAAACTTGCTATATCATTAATGTCAAAGGAAGACTGTTGGATATTGCCATCGATGAGCCAAGGTAAAATGAGAAGATAAGCACAACTGAAGATAACATATTTGAAAGAAAGAACATCTAGAAAATTGATAGTCAGCATTGGATGAATGCTATGATTGTCACAGTTTGCATCAAACTTCTATTCTACATCACATTCATTAAGTCTAAAAGAACAGACAATGTCAGTAATCATACCATTAGTAAACGATGCGATAATGACATCAATAAGTCAAGACTATGATTCAGAAATTCATGTCAATACTATTACGGGTCTGAACAATATGTAATTAAGTTGAAGTATATTGGATGACAGAAATCTGAAGAGAATCCCCTCCACAGAGAAAGAGTTTGCTAAATACATCGAAAGATATCAAGGGCTCGATGCATCAAAACCATAAATGATCAAGAAAACATCAAGAAAACACGAGATTAATGGAGTTTGTTGAGATTAATGGAGTTTGTCATTTGT
This sequence comes from Sequoia sempervirens, assembly GCA_007258455.2. Taxonomy (NCBI): domain Eukaryota; kingdom Viridiplantae; phylum Streptophyta; class Pinopsida; order Cupressales; family Cupressaceae; genus Sequoia; species Sequoia sempervirens. Next base: position 17,597 of record VDFB02098092.1, on the reverse strand, counting down.
ACACAAGTGATCAAGAAAACAACAAGAACTTGATCATCTTACTAGAAAGAAACAATTTCTACAGATTGTAATGCGACAGGACGTAATACAGTATGCTGCATTTCTCAGAAATAGTGATTTAGGAGGTGCTTCCACGGGACGTACACAAGACGTCATACATGTAACTAAGTTCGATTGTTGTATTGTTTAATGTTTAAAGGAGAAGTTTTGACTAAACTCGGTTTATGAGAATTAATTAATGAAAGCAAACTTGGTTTATGAGAAGTAATTGCATTCTTTGAAGAGATGCGTTTCAAACTCGAGCACATGTGTCTCTTCAAAGACGTTTTTTTTATCATATCTCATCAAAGGGTCGTGCCTATCTTAAAAGACATGGCTTCATAATCAAAAGATATGTTTTATTTTAAAGGACATATGTCTACAAGTGCGACTACCAAATAATGAAGAACAGAATTTGAAAGAAGTTTTCAAAAATCTGAAGAAAATAGATTAAGACTAACACAAATAAATGAAGAGTTGTGAATAAAATTTGAAAAGACAGAGTTGTGCTCTTTCATCAAGAGATGCAATCTTGGATCAAAGTATATATTTGACATTCATTTTTGAAGGGGTGGTTGTGTAGTGTTGGAGTATGGAATAAAGAATATATCATGAAAACACAAGTGGGTGTGGAGTGGAAGGTTGTGTAACAACAGAACAGCAGGACATGAAAATGAATATCATCTGTAATGAGCCTTGCTCAAATTGATCACAAATTACCCTTAAATTGCAGCTTTGAATTTTGTCAAACAATTGACATGTAAACTTGTAACTTGCTGATCTGATTGTTTCAGTCTGATATAAATGTTTTTCCAATGATAACCAATGCATAAACTACTTGCAAAAAGACTTCTATGATGACTTGACGAGGTCCTAGATGCAATGCAGATTTATTTTTGTGTTTTCAAATGCAATAGATGAAATTTCATGAGTTAAATATGCAGCTACAGCTTTTTGACATAATGTCAAACAGTTGGCATACATCCTCTTACACAATTCAAATGAATTAGATTCAAATAGAGAACTCCCAGCTTCAAATGTTTTATTGATGATGCAATCTTCTTACAATGTAAATGAGATGAAATTGCCGAGACTCTTGGCTTACGTACATATGACAAAATGCTTGAATCAGATATGAGCTTTCACCTACAGCAGTACCATCTAAAATGCATCTAAATAACATGAAATATCATTAAATAACACAAGGGAACCTGAAGCTTGATGGCGCCTTGAATCCCCAATGAAGAAGCAATCAATATCTTGTGAGTTGAAGACCTTGAGAAGCCAAATCGAATTTTTGAAGAAGTCGCCCCTGCTCTGATATGAATGAAGAAATAAAATAATTCAAAATGATTCCAAGCCTCCAATAACTCCAAACACAACCAGCAAGCACCTAGAAATGGAGCGCTCCAATCTCCAAGAGAAATCGATGCATATATGAGCTCCAATGAATTTGAATGTGTCTCCAATGGCGTCCCTGTTTGCTTCAGATTTAGCTTCAGAAATTCTTCAATAAAAATGTGATCCTCCTCTTCAAATAATAGATTCCCCAAATGATATTCTTCAATGCAAATTGTCTCCAATATTATATTCTTCAAAATTGGTCCTTTGCCACAAATTTTGCCCAATGAAGTGACTAAAGTTATCACCTCCAATCTGCAACCCTTCAAGAGATATTTCACTCCCTCAATTATGAAATCAATGGGAGTTATCATTCCCAAAGATCAATTGATTATCTGCAGACCACTTGGCTCTACAAATGCTCAAGAAGAAATCACCAATCATCAACATCAAATCTGGATGGTGAAGAATGAAACCTCAATGTCTATTTATGCATTTCCTCTAGAGGTCGGCCCAAATAGAATAATATTAAATTTCAACTTCTAGAAGATTCCAATATACTTCAAATTATTTGCACTTTATAAAATATGAAAATATAATATAATTAATAAAGTGCACCTCAACATCAAATTATAATATAAGGTTTCCATAAATAGAAATAATAATGATATCTAATGGAAAACCTTTCTCCAATCAAATATTGAGCCAAATAATCACCAAATGACTGACAGATGACTCTCTCACCATGCCTCATTAGCCTACGAGAGCCACTAATAGGCTAATCCTGCCGATATGTCAATGTCAACTAGAAGGGGACATTACATCATCTAAAGTGCAGATTAAGAAGTGTGTGGTGTGGAAAACATAAAAGAATATCATAGACACCAAACAAATGAAAAGCAAAGTTTAAGAAGATTATTTGCAGATTTGTTAGTGAAAAGACATGATTGTTCAAATGGTTGTATCCATTTCAAGGGGTTGTATCCATTCATAGAATCACTAAAGACATAAAGGCAAGTGTAGAAGTTGTGTGTGAGTGTGAGAATGAGAATGTTAAATAAAAGAGAAGAGTTAAAGGACTTGTGTGAATCTTAAAGAAGCATCATATATCAAATAACAACCCCTTTTTAATTATTAAATATTTAATAAGAAGTGCATCATTATTTCACATACAAATGATTAAATATTTAATAAGAGGCAAATTTCTATGAAGAGAATATAAGAGGCACTTTTGTATGTGAAAGAAAAGTGAATTCATCATATGCTGATTTATGTGAACATGATTCAAGAAGGATAAAATCAAGAGGAAGAGTGGTTGTATTGTCCATCATCCGTTGAAGAAGCAACATTGAAGGTGGAGCATTGTTCTTTCAATTATTATCTTTGCTGAGTTGGTGCTTGGCAAGTGGGGGTTAGTACCTCCGGTAGTTTGGTGCCTACAAACATTAGGGGTTGGTGCTCCTTGTAGGTCGGTACCTACTAAATCAGTTTAAGGGGTTGGTGCTCCTTGTAGGTTGGTGCCTACTAAACTACAAAATTGGTGATTCAAGTAGGTTGGTACCTACAATCTTTGTAATTTCATATAAAAACATAAAGTACAATTGTTGATGTCAACTTGATCATATTGTGTCTTACTGCATGGTTGATATTGTGTTGAAGTTTAAAAGTTGAAAAAGTTGAGAGGGTAAAAGTTTGTTGATATATTGATTCACCTCCATCCCCTCCCCCCCTCTCGGTATATCTCTGTGCTCTTCAAAACCAATGCACAAGATTATCATTTCAGATTTGAATACAACATATGATTCAATATTTGCAAAAGAACACAAGAGACAGATTCTTGCATGGAGAGAACATCTCTTCAAGGTGAAAACATATGAAAGAATATCTAAAGAAATAGTTGAATATAGACAAAAGGCGGTTGATGTCCTTAGATTCATAAGTGTATTTGCTTCACAAATCCCTTCTTGGTATCGTGGTGATGATGGTGGTTTCATTGAGCTTGATGAAGTGCAAGTTGTGTTCTAGAATCTTGTCCATGACAGTTTCAGCAATGATCCTGTTGCCGAAAAGATGAGTCAGATTGCCATGATGTCAGCAAGATTCGATAAAGCTGCTAATGAGGTCAAAGATTTTCTAAGATCAATAGCAGAGAGCGAGGAAATCCTAGAAAAGCGGAATATGGCTTTAGATAGTATCAACGCTCCTGATAGAGAGGCAGTTTCCAGCTTTTTGACGGATGTAGTTGAGATTTAAAGCAGTAGTGAACTTAATGCTTTCTCTGAGCTTTCTTTCTATTCTAGTCTCATTCTTATCCACTCTTTGTGAAGGAGAAATATCAAGTTATAATAGTTGTCACTTTCCCTTTTTTTTGCTTTCATAGGTTGTTAGATAGTTATCTTGTTTTAGTTTTAGAAATAAAGCTTGCATGTTGGCAAGTCTTGTTGTAAAAGCAAGGAGATTTTAGGGTTCCCTACTCCTCTACTTGTGTATAAATAGGGGCAGCCTTGCTGATTTTTCTTTGACCATTATTGTGATAGAAAATTGTTGAGCCTACTTTACCTACAAGTTGTTATTTAGTGTCTATTCACATAGTGTAAGAACATGCTTGTATACCTACCTTTAGCTGCAAGATATTGTTCAATTCATGTGTTACTTGTGTTAAGTATGTTGGTTTGATCGCAAAATTGTAAGCCTGTTATTGCTAGAATCCTACTGTCCCAGAAGTGTAATCATTTCAGAAATTTAAGAAAGGAAATTGTATGCCTGCATTGCTGCTTTGATCTACTCTCTTAAGTTTTGTTTTATATGTTCTACTTAGATAATCTTTATTTCAGCTTGCATCAAAAAGTATAATGAGTCTTCAGGTGTACGTCGAGAGAAAGTTTGTTTAAGTATCTATGTCAAAGATCATTCCTTATCTACTTTTAACTCTCAAGCTCTGAGTTTACTTGAGTTGTTAAAAGCATCATTAGAGTAGGCTTAGTCATAGTTGAAATTCAAAAAGAGAAAATCTCAGCTAAGGCACTAGAGTTTTATAACGTTGTGCTCTTAGCTGAGAACAAAAAGATTGACAAATTACTTTAGTTTACTTTCTTTAAGCATCATCAGCAAAGAGGGAGCTTCCCCAACTAATTCAAAGAGCAATTTATCTGTGCATAGCTGTCCGTTTCTAATCCACATACCAGAGGTGTGAATTGAAACGCCAACAATATTCTATAAATCTCATAGCTGGAATTTATTAAATAATATTACCTAGGCAATATCTCCAATGCTAGATTTTTGTTTGCTCTACAAATCCTTTTGATAAATGTCTGCAGTCACCAATTTAAGCGCACCTATGAATCTCATATGAATCCACTTATAGATTGGCTAGGACGATTTTCGTTCTCCAAACCAATTTCGCCATGGGGTTTTCGTCCTACGGCAAAAGATGAACAAATAATCACCCTTAAAATTGAGGTTTTGAAATGAATTATCAAGAATGTCCATTCCTCCTCAATTCTCTTTATTTACTTTTTTTTTAAAGAATAAAATATAATTTTCCACAATCTTTTAATTTCCCACCTAATGTGACCTTTTAATTCAACATTATTTTTGGGCCTAGAAATAAGTCACTTCTATATCTCCCTATAACAAGCCCTTTTTAATTATTAAATATATGTTGTTTTCTAATTTTCTATTTTACAACTTAAATATTTAATCATTTAATTATTTAAATATTTTTCACGCAACCATCAAAGTTACAAAAAAATATTCAATAAATCAAAAAATAAATTATGACCACACCACCAATAATTTAAGAGCATAAGATATTCATCTATATGAAATTTGATGCCCTTCCAAGACAACAGACTTCTCCAAGAAGTGTGGAATGCTCCCAAAATGGTGGATCTACACATAGGAAGTACCACTATATTCATCTTGGCTCCAAGAATTTTCTATCACTATCAAAATACTTTTCCAATAAAGTTGGCTCTCTCCAAGAAAGGGATTTCCAAGGATGTTGGAATGGACTAATAAGGGGCATTACAAGAGACAACAAGGACCAAGGTTCGAAGCTACCCAATGCAACAGAGAGCGAGGATCGAGAATCAGGAGAATGGGATACCAAGTTCCATCTAAGAGCAAAAAAAATAAAGGATCTAGGTGACTGCAACAACATGGAAGTACGAGGTCGAAGATCGAAGTTTTAGCATATCCGATACTAGCAAGGATCAAGGATCATGGATATGACATCCCTCATACTAGATTGATTCGAGAAACGAAAACCCAAAATCCTCTCAAGTTGGTAGGGTTCAAGGTTATGGGATATTGGATACCCCTTTAGTAAATCAAGATGTATAAATTTGGGAGCCTATGATATAGTGGAAATCAAGACTTGGGAGTACCCTATACTATGGTGATCAATGGACAAAGCAACCAATTCATTCAAAGGGAGTGCAAGGAGGGAAATGGAACTTCAACGAGCTTCCAAATCTGTGAAACCTTTGATCCATCCAACTAAGTCTTAAAAGACTTGAAATTTCCATCAGGGGCCAAGTTACCTCACCACTTGTGCAATTTCCTACCACTACCGAATCTGCAGAACTTCCGTGTGATGTCAGATTTATCTACATCCCACTCACATCTCCCCCAAATCCTAATGACTTACATTTTCCTATAATGTCTCGTTGAGCCAAATTTCCCTGCATACCTATCAATGTCAAAATTTCCTAGTAAGACCGGATATATCCGGATGACCCTCAAATTCCCACAATTTCTCGTCCCCTAATTTCCCGCAAGATTGCCAATTGCAAAACTTTCTTTCAATGTCAGATCCATCCCATTACCCCTCAGAATTCCACATTTATTCCTTTAGCCAATTTTTCTACGCACACACTCTTAAGGCGAGATTCTCTCTATTGTTTGGACATATCCCAAACCATCTGGAATCCCCACAACATCTTATTACCCCTTGTTTTCCTGCCAACTTTTCAAATGGTGCCAGAAAATGACAAGGTGACAATTATAACGGCCTTGCATGCGTATCTCTAGAGCCAATAACTGATTGCCACATGTCTCATCATGTCAACTCGTGGGGGGCTGCCACCTTCTGCAAGTTTCTATATAAATTGTGGATTCTATTCCTTTTGGAGGGTAGTGGGTCAACCTCTTTTGGAGGGACTTCGTTTGCATGACTTCTTCTGTGTGAGTTAGGGTTTGGAGAGTTGTAATAGCTTGAAGAGGGCTTCAACATGAGGGTTACCAAAAAAATCTGGTTCAATGCATGAATGCTGTAAGGCTTTGAAGTCAAAGCATGTACGAAGGAAAATATGAATGTATGTGAGAATACTCCTATTGCAATTAATTTGTTGCATGTCCATAAAGATATACTTCAACAGTGTTTTGGAAATGTGTATCTTTGTGTTGGCAGCATGATTAGGTTACCTAATAAGGTCTCCTAGTCACGACTGCATCAAGTGGTACCAGATCAAGCTGCTCACTTTCCTCGAATAGAGATAAAGTTAGGTAGAAGGTACACAGAGTTCCTCCACAGAGAGACAGTGGGTAGAGGAAATGTTGAGATGTGCATCTTCTAGAATCTTTGTTGGGAAGAGGATAGGAGTGCGAGGGTTTTATTACAGGTGTGAGAGAGACCTATAACTGCAGCGGACTTAAGCTCTAGATTTTATGTGTTATACCTGTAAGTGGGTGTGAGTAGATCATATAAGTTGAGATTGTTGTTTGCATGGAGAAGAGTTTAGAAGCCAAAAGAAAGACTCGTTGAAGAAAGAAGCAATGGAAGACAAAAAAGCTCGCTAGAAAAGGTTAGGTATGAGTTTATAAGTTGGAAGTTGTCTCAAGAAAACCCTAGAGGATTTATTGCACAAGAAAACATTATGTAACTATAGAGGTTTTCAGCTCTAGAGAAGATTTGTTGCAGGGGAGAAGAAGCCTATAACTACAAAGGGTAGAGAAGGAGGCACAAGAAGCTAAAAAGGAATATTTGTTTTTAAGAAGTTTTGTTGAAATATTGTGAGAGATTTGTTGTAGGGAGAATCTTGTAACTACAGAGGATTAATACCCTGGAGATTGGAGAAATTGTTGCATGTAGAATCTTCTAACCGTAAAAGGGTGTGTGAGTCCTTGGAGAGTTTGCAAAAGACTATAGAAGTGAAGAAAGATGTCCTTGAAAATGAAGACTAGAAGGGTCATGAGGAGACCAGTAAGGATCTTATTTTTAGAAGAACAAGAAAGAAGGTATCAACAAATTATTTTTGAACAATGAAAGAATCCTGGAAAGAATGGATGCATTGGAAATTAATCAAAGGAGAGGAAAGGTTGTAGATAAAAGAAAATATGATAAAAGGTTAAATGAAAATAGCTTGAAAGAAATTGAAACGTATGATGTTGAAAGGTATGAAGAAAGGATAGACTGTTATCCTAAAGAAGCAAAAGACTAGAGTGAGTATGATGAAATGGAGGAGCCTACTAGGAAGGAAGTACTCTTGGATGAAGATAAAGAATGGAGGAATGGAGATGAGATAGTGAAAAGAAGAGAAGAAGAATTGGGTCAAATTGAAACCCGCGTTTTAACTAATATTTATTTGGTTGCAAGAAATACAAAGGAAGAGACAGTAGGAAAACAAGAAGTTCTAAAGCAATGGGATAGTGGAAAGCAAAGAAATGAAGCATATTATGTGCAGGCAAGGAAAGAGGAAATCTTCATAAAGGAAGATAATGAAAAGGAGAATAGACTAGAAAAGGAGCAGCGGAGAAGTGAAGAAAATGGAGTAGATAAAGGAAAAGTTAGGAAGATGGACTTTTAGAGTGTACTATATTTGATGAGGAAATTGATGAAGAGGAAAAAAATCTCTTGTTCAAAGAGGATATAAAAAGAATAAATAGATTGTTGGAAGGAGAATTGTTGGATGCACCTAAAGAAGTGATAGAGGGGATGTAGATGGGAGAAGATAAACCCCCTGATTTTGTTAACATTGTTTTGAATGCAAGTACAAAGGAAGAGGTGGTAGAGTATCACATAGAGAGCATTGAAGAAAGAAAGATCCTCGTGCCAAAGGATACAAAAGAAAATGATGAAAAAGATGAGAAGGTAGCTGAAATATGTCTTTTTGAAGGCATAAAACTAGAAGATAAAAAGATTGTATGTGCAAAAGAGGGGGTTGCAGCAGCAACAACAGAAGAGAAGAAAAAGGTTATGGAGGCAACGCATTATTTTTCTGAATTTTGTAAAGATGATGTTGATGCTGAGTTACCTGCAAAAGGGATGAAGAGATTTGTGAATGAGGAGTGGAGAAGTGCGACAAAGAATAGAATGAAGATGTTGGTGAACAAGGAACAAAGCACAAGACAACTTGGAGATGAGGAAGATGAGAATGCAATTGAGATTAAGGATGTAGAGGTTGCTGCAGAGGATGAGAGCAAAGGAGATGAAGTAGATGAAGGTAAGGAACATGTTGCAATAGCAAAGAAGGCCAAAGTCGAAGCTAAGGTAATAGTTAACCCGTTTCATTTTATTGATATGGATGCCAAGTTGTATGTAGATGAGATGGTCGGAATAAAAGAAGATGAAGATGTAGAAGAGAGTGAAGAAGGAAAGGTGATTGCAAGAGAGAAGATGGAAACATTTGTGATGTCCCCGCTCTAGTCAGTTCTCAGGAACAGTGTGTTAGCCCTTTCTTGGACCCTTGTGGGCTAGCTGGATTGGTTAGAGGGTCAGTGGTGTTTTCTGGAGGAGTTGATCTTTCTCGTTTTCAGAGCTCAGTGATTGGTTCACAGCAAGCGTTAGCAGTTCAGGAGTTGACAGCTTCTGACAGCACAGGAATATTTGGAGTTTTGAGAGAGTTATCGATTTTTAAGTGATTTGAGTTAATTAATTAACTTAATGCTTTATTATAAAGTCAAATTGACTTTATATATTTTATATCACTTAAATATTCCATAAAGGTGATTTAAAATTTAAATCACTTAAAATATTAAAGTGGCGCCCAAGTATTTAAGTCAAGACTATTGAAAAAAGACTTAAATGTATTTTAAAAGATTTAAATCTTGAAAAGGGCATATCTTTCTTGAAAGTCGTGCCTTTTTGCATATAAGGCATTTTGGCAATGAGAAATTCACTTCTTGAATATTTCGACTTTGCCTTTGGGTTTTTTCCTGTGCTTTCCTCTATGATCAGGGTTTGAGCAATATTTCCATTGGAGAACGGAATCTCTTCAGTGTTGAGCATTTCTGAGGCTGTGAGAGACCAGTCGAAGTAGTGCATTAGTGAGAGCTTCATTCAGAAGTTCTATTGAGCTTGATTTGTGTTTCTATTGAGTTCCTTTATCAGTTTTCAGGAGGGTTTTGAGAGATGGCGTCTTCCTTTCATCTGGAAGACACTCTACTTCATGGCCGTACCTTCTGAGTGGGAATTTTGGCCTTTTGCTTGAAGTGCATGGCTCTTTGTGCAAGGGCGTTTGGACTTTTTCTTGGAGAAACGCCTTCCTTTTTGAGGATTTTTCTTCATCTTCTTTGGCGTCTGGCTTGTACTTATCATCTGCCTTAGTTTTCAGGCTGGACTTTGCAATCTGTAGCTTCCTACACTGGATTTTGTCAGTTTTTCACCATCTTGGCTTGCGAACTGGACTACTTTTTTAAATAAATAATCTGGAAGCTTTCGGGTATGTATATCATTTGTGATCTATTTGTTTCAGTTAAATAATATCTTCTACACTTTCATTCTGAAGAAAATAGCTCAGGTTTACATTTTATGAGCTATTTATATGATGCGCCCCTTCTCTTCTGTCTATAAACTTTCTCTAAAAAACTAAAAAAACACATTAAGACTTAAGAAAATACTGGGGTTTGAGTTGAGAGCCAGCAGGGCTCATCACAACATTTGATTTCCATGATCTTGTTAGTGCATATTTGTATTCAGATTCAAATGTTGTCGAGGATGAGGTAGATGAAATAGAGAGTGAAGGAGATTTTTGGTGGGGGAGGTTAGATAACGATGGACTGAATCCCACCAAAGGGAGAAGAGGAATCAATAAAGAAGATGAGGAGTATTGTGTGGAGAAGCATTTGGAGGAGGTCGGGTTGTCGTGGACATAGGTCCAAGAGACAAAAGAGGAATACAGAACAAGCTAGGTGGAGGAAGACAATACTAGTCCCATCCAAATGCTAGAAAAGGGGGAGAAAATAAAAATTATGGGTACCTATCACAGTATTGGAGTATGTTGCAAGTTGTCTACAACTTGGAAGGGTAGTTCTATTCAACTCCATTTGTGAGCTATGCTCACAAACTTCTTACCAGATGTGTTTGATGCAAGAGCAACCAAATCCAAGGGCAATCCAATGTCAACCCCCAAAAAACAAAATTCCATGTCATGTTTGTTTCTTTCTTGTTGTTTTTGCATGTAGGAGCTAATGATCAAATTACAAATAATTTTCATGTGTTTAAAGCCAACTAATGACTTCACATTGAAGAAGAGTCAAAAGGGCATCCACATTTTCTAATCAAAATGGAGCAAGCTATGAAGTTGCAGAGTTTTCACTACTATCTAGATCTATGGGACTTCTGGCATGTCCTAGATGCCCCAAAATCCTCGCTAAGTTCCTCTGGGCTTAAAAATCCCACTAGCTGCTACTACAGTATGGATTTGGGCAACTTCAACGAGCTTCCAGATCTACAAAACCTCTGGGCCATCCCAAATGACTTTGAATCTCCACCAAGTCTTAAAGACTTCAAACTTCCATCAAGCACCAAGTTACCTCATTGCTTGCAAGATTTCCTACCACTCTAGATTTGTGGAACTTCCATGTGATGTCGGATATATCTGTGTCCCCCTCGCATCTCCACCAAATCCTAATGACCTACATTTTCCTATAATGTCCCGTCGAGCCAAATTTCCCCATATAACTCTCAATGGTGGAATTTCCTAATAAGATCGAACATATCCTGATGATCCTCAAATTCCTGCAATTCCTCTTGTCACCTAATTTCCTGCAAGATTGCCAATTTTGGAACTTTCTTTCAATGTCAGATCCATCCCACTACCCCTCAAAATTCCACATTTATTCCTTTAGCCATTTTTTCTACGCACAAACTCTTAAGGCGATATTCTCTTTGATAATTGGGCATATGCCAAACCATCTAGAATCCCCAAAACATCCGATTACCCCTTGTTTTCTTGCCATCTTTTCAAATGGTGCTAGAAAATTATCAAAGCGACAATTATAACAGCCTTGTATGCGTATCTTTGGAGCCACTAAGTGATTGCCACATGTCTCATCATGTCAAGTCGTGGGGTGCTGCCACCTTCTACAAGTTTCTCTATAAATTAGGGATTCTATTCCTTTTGAAGGACAGTGGGTCAATCTCTTTTGGAGGGACTTCCTCAACATGACTTCTACATGAGTCAAGGTTTGGAGAGTTGTAATATACTAATAGCTTGAAGAGGGCTTCAACATGAGGCTTAGAAAAACCTTTTGATACAGTGCATGAATGTTGTAAGGCTTTGAAGTCAAAGCATGTATGAAGGAAAATATGGATGTAGGTGAGAATACTCTTGTTGCAATGAGTTTGTTGCATGTCAATAAAGAAATACTTCAATATTGTGTTTTGGAAATGTGTATCTTTGTGTTGGCTGCATGATTAGGTTCCCTAATGTTGGTTGAAAATTTTGTATTCTTGTGAAAGCATACAAAATTGTGGTTTCAACCACAACACGTGAGATTAAACTCTCCTAATTAAGGGAAGGCTCCCCCTTTAACTAAACAAAACTAATATGGGTAGGACAGCAATCGTTCCTCTTATTTCATGAAAGATTATATTCTTTTCACTTCGTAGAAAAGAAATAGCAAATGTTAATAAAACTTATTACAGCAGCTATGCAGTGAAATCAAGAAAGAGGAAATAAAGTTTCCTGAAAGCACAAAGACTTCCGTTACTTCCTCCGGGACGGGAAAACAACCAATAAGCACAAAGTCTTGAGGAATGAGATCCTATCTACCCTTTTCAGAATGATTACTTAATGAAAATATACAACATAAAACAGCACAAAGTCTGTAACTACGATGTATCTTTTGATTACTCTAAATGAGAACTACTACGAGCACAAAGTCTCACAATTCTTCTCAATTTCTAATACTAACTACAAATTCAATTTTCACATTTACAGCACAAAGACTGCAGATATTTGAATTGAATCTCTCTTCAGCAATATTCCACAATTCTCAAGTAATCACAAAATGATGCTCCAAAATGACACAAGAACATGAAGGATGCAAAATGAGAATTCAGCTCAAAGTCTAAAATTCTAACTTCTTGATATTACTTGAAAATTCACAATTATCAACTATAAAGCTCAAAGACTTTGAGTACAAAATTCTGCAGAGTTTTCTTGCTTGCTAAAAAGATAAAAAATTACAATAGACCCTCTCAAGTATTTATAGGAGAGAGGTCTGGAGAAAAAGGTGGGAGGATCTCAACAAACTTGAGAAAATCTCTCAACCGATAACTAATTGCAATTGACTTATTCAAAATTACAATCCAAATTGTGATTTGGTTTGTAAGAACTTACATGTAATTACATTTTCCAAAACTGCAAGGAAAGAACACTTGCAATTGCAAAACTTATTTTTACATATACTTTGTCGAAAGTAAAATACATAATTGAAATTATTTTAAGTGTCCAAGACACGACTCTAACTACATCATCCTTCATCTGCGATGATCTTCATGCTGCTTCAGGACTTTAGAACTTGAAGTATTCAGGATTGGTGAAGAGATCTCGAACTTGGAACGAGAATTTGCATTCTTAATGATCTTTGTGTCCTTGGCGAACTTTAACCTTATCACAAGCTTGGAGTAGTACCATTTCTTTAGGAAGTTCTTCTCTTCGTTGCGTCCTTTTTCCATGCTTGATTTACTTTGTCCCTAGATGGTTTCAAGGGGATTATTGACCTTCGAGCTGCTCCATGAATTACTGTTGTATCTCTTCTTCTTTTCTAGAAAATGGTAATGAGATGGAATGAAATGTGAATGGAATGAAATGTGAATGGAATGAACGAAAGGAGAATGAAAATGTATGACGGATGAAATGAAGGGCAGAAATGGAGGAAAAACATCCTTTTTATTAAAATGAAGAAAATGCATTTCCAATAATGAAAAAAGCATTTTAATACAAGACGTTTTCAATGGATATGGCGAATGAAGGAAAGAGAAAAAACGTTTTTATGAATGAAGGGCCTATGAAGTGGAAAAACGCGTTTTCAGCCATATATTTTTTATAATATGCAATCTCAATCTCCATAGAAAGGCAACCCAAGAACAAAAGATTTAAAACAACAAAAACAGAAAAATAAAAAGCGCCTTGAACAAACTCAAATCTGCAAAAACGTGGCAATGGTAGAGCAAAAATGGGGAATTTAATAAAGTTGCAGACCTTGCCAAGTGTTCTTCATGCCAAAATCTCTTCAATCGGGGTACATATGAGCAATATCAAGCTACAAAATTCACAAAAACACTTGCAAAACTCATTTTGGGTTTTTTTGATGCTCATTGCAAGTAAAAAATATAACAAATAACTTCAAAAATGCCTTTTACTTGCATTTCGGGTTTTTAGAGACTCATTGCAATTTTACATTTTGTCAAATAGAAGAAATTGGACCTTTTAGCTCATTTGACAATTTCATTTTAATAAAAATAGGTATTTTTAAACAACTTAAGCAAAATCGGAACTTTTGGAAGTTTTAGCAATTTTGCATAAGGCAGTCGGGATTTTTTGGACATTTAGCAATTTTCGGGATTTTTTGGACATTTAGCAATTTTGCTCTTAGGCTTAAATTTCCCTATTCTACTGAGTTGCCTAAAAAACCCGAAATTGGTCAAAAAGACACTTAAAATGACTCGTAATTTCACGAAAACAAACGAGAGTGAGTGAAAAATGTTAGCCAAAAGGAGTATAGACCCAAAACTGAAATTTTCTAACCTTTGCACCTCGTAAAACGTGCCTTAGAAGAGAAAATCTTCAAATTTTATCAAAATTTTGACAGGTTATCCCAATTTTTAACAAGTCAAAAATGAGGGACAACACCTAATAAGGTCCCCGGGTCACAATTGCATTAGAAGATTAAGGTCCCAAAATATTTTTCTATTTTGAACATAAAAAGGTAGTGAAGTTATACAGAAGTTTAAGAGCCTATCTATCTCTACCCTTCCTCACAACCAAATACAAATACAAAATAGACTAGTTACAATCAAGTTCAATTACAAAAAATTAAGTTCTATAACAATTGACAACTGACAATTTATCTCGATTCGCATGTGTAGGTGAAATTTCAAGTTTCCTATATGCAATGGATTTCTTTGTCCATAGTGATGTCTCCAAAACACAATAATGTCATGCATGTAGCAATGCTAAGCAAATTGTCGGGGAATTAATTCTTTCATTATCACAACTTCAAGAATTTCATTTATCTTCATATTACTTCAACGTTGTTATCATTGTACTTTGCCTTTTCCAAGACAACAAAAAATGAAACAATATGCATAGTAAAATTTAATAACCCCTATAGAGCATTACCTCAAATCCACATAAAAAATTTATGATCACTCAAATTCTAGGTCTTTCTAATCAACAAGTTCCCGATGTGGACAAGGTAAGAGAATAGTTATAGGACTCGCCCGAACTCACCAAGTCCCAAGGTAGTTGGTACTAAATGGGTGGTGGGGACTCGTGACCCAAGTACCTGACGAGTCTGCTTAGACTCACGGAGTTTGCTAGACTCATCAGGCCCAACAAGTCCCAAGGGGAAGACTCAGCTTCAATAGGTAAAAAGCACACAAAAAATAAAAAAATAAAAATAGGGGGTGTGAAACAATTATAGAGGATGGTTAAAGTGATACAATTATAAAAAATGGGATGCCCCTTGACCCCACTATGGGCGCTACTCCTAAACCCTTGCTCCAATTTGAAAAAACAAATAAGTGAATCTTTTTGACCCATGTTGGATGAAGAGCAACATTTTTTTTTTTTTCAACTTATTTCCAATTAAACTCTTAGTAATTAAATCAAATTTATACTTCTAATTTGCTAAGTCCAAACCTATCCTAAACAATACTCTTAAGACTGTAGCAACATTTATAGACTTGTCTCAAATACAAGGACATGACTCCACATAGAGCTAGTAATGTTGGGCTAAAGGATACAAGCTTCTTTCTACCATAGCTCATGACTTTGTTTTTATGCCATGGATATAATAATCCATGAGTTTTGTACACCTTAAACACTAAAAAACTATATATACAAGCGTATGTGATTAAAGTAGCTTTAATTTGATTAGTTTATTGTGTCTTTCAAGTTTATTTATTAAAAGGTGCACGAAACAAGCTTTAAATCCTTAAAATTTCTTGGAGACAAAATCTGCAGTGTTGGAAACCTTTAAAGGTTGCACCACAGAAGAGGTAAGTTTGTTAGAAACTTGTGTGAGAGCAGAATGAGCATGAAGCTTACCCTATCCTAGGCTGGTCTTTGAATCCTGGGTTGCAAGTTGACATTGTGTGACATACTCCTCATATTGTTAATCCAAAATTATAGTCATTTGCCCATCATTGTGTCATGTCCCCTTCTCAGTGACATCTCTCAGACGACAGGATTGGCCTATCATACGACCCTCGTAGGCCGATGGACTGGATAGGGGGTCACTTCGGAGCTTGGCTCAGCTTCAGTCAGCAGGGATTGATCAGTTGTCTTTCGTTACTGGCTCGTCGGAGGATATTTGCAGAATTGCTATTTTTAGCAGTTCTTGGCAGGCAGTGTGGGACCACTGCTATTTTTAGCATTGGTGTGGCGGCATCAGGAATCACTTCAGAGTCTGTCAGCATCAGACGGATCAGTAAACGGGTTAGAAATAAGGGAGATATTAATATTTGATCGTATTGATTAAATATTAATTAATTAACGTTTATAATATAAAGTTATAATTTAATATTATAACTTAAGTGGTTTTCCTTGAAGGGTGCGCCCAACATCAGAAGGGGCCAAAAGTCATTATTAAAAGTAATTAAAATATTCAGTGATGGACTATTGAAATATTAAAATATTAAAAACGTGAATATTTTAATGAAACCCTATTTTCAAGCAAATCGCACTTTTCAGCCTATTAGTGGATTTTGCCTTGGAAATTGTGCATTATGAGATTATTGAGTTTGATATTGATCAATTTTTGGTCTGAGCCTGAGACTTAGGGTTTCACGTTCGATTCCTTGGAGAACGAGCCATCTCCAGCGGAAAGCGATTCAGAGAGTGTGCAATATCACTTGATCTATTGCCTACAGAGGTTTTCTTGTTCAGAGAAAACTACAGAGCTTCAGAGAAATTCACATCTTCAGTTCTTGTCAGTTGATTGCATTCAGAGACCATCAAACAATTTGGCGTACCAGTTACAGAGCACCAGACAGTGATTTGGAAGAGGCCGTACCATATTTATTTCTGATTTCTGACAGGCCGTACCTCTGTCAGGCCGTACTTCTGTCATAAAGTCGTCTTCATCAAATAAAATCAACGCCTCTATCATAAGGGTTCCAGCTTGCTCTGAAGGAGGCGCCTATACCAGTTGATCAATCTATGCATGCCAGAAGGAAGGAAAGAGATCACATTTATTTCTGCTGTATGGATTTGTACCTTCAGCCGTACCAGAAAACCAGGTTCTTTTCCCAATAAAAATTCTTCTTTTATACATTGCTTTCTTCTGGGTATCATTGTAATCACTTGAAAAGTTGAATAAAGGTTACTGGCATTGTTATTGTTGTATTTCCAGAGCTATTTGATTTTTAGTGAATTTATTTCCATTTATTAGCAAAATCGTACCTTTCTATCATTGCATCAAAAACACAAAAAAATTGCAAAAACCCAAAAACGTCAGAAAACATTGAAAATCTATCAGAAGCAGTGTCAGGGGGAAACAGGGGTTTCTACAGTGGTATCAGAGCTTGATTCTGCCATCCTAGGGTTTGGCCATCACATGCAACCAGAGGAAATTGATACATACAGGTACTACACTCGCAGACGTGCCTTGCTTGAAAGGCAACGCAGTTTGAGCAGGCAGCCGGAAATCATGGCTGACAGGAATGATAGGGCTGAGAGAACAGATATACCTCGGACGGATATCCCTCATAACAACCGAGATCAGGATGATGCTGAGGTCTTACTCACACTCAGAGATCTTCG